>JBCEWC010000239.1:8203-66740 GCA_038996855.1 Solanum aculeatissimum | reverse complement strand
CCCCCCCCCCCCCCCCCCCCCCCCCCCCCCCCCCCCCCCCCCCCCCCCCCCCCCCCACCCCCCCCCCCCCCCCCCCCGACCATAAAAAACAATTAATACAATGTTATATCTTGCTTAATAGACACAATGGAGAGCGTCAAAGGTGTGCTCGGTAGATGGGGGAAGAAGATTGGTGAAGCAACTAAGAAAGCTGAGGATCTTGCTGGCAACACATGGCAACATTGTAAGTCTTCCCTCTTTCATTTTATGGGGACCTCTGAGTTCTGTATATGTGATAGTTTGAAAAAAGGTGTTGACAGTAATGTATTATGGTCCTCCATACTTATTTATTCTCTCTCCCTGTATGGATGAATCTTTGGCAGAACTAAGAGATGACATAGGCCTTGTTTGTTTGGGCATTTAGTAAGAGAAAACTTGTACTAGCTGCATGAATAAATCTGATGTGAATTTTTAAGTAACGTAGGACTGAAAAAAGCATTTCAAATGTTCTATTTTACAGCACTTGCTTCCACTTTTCACATTTAACAAGCAGAGTGTAACACAAGTTTCAAAAGTTGTGGCCATAGCATTGAAATAGAGATCCCCAAATTTTGAAGAATGATAAAATGAACTTGAGATTATATTGTTTTGAAATTTATCTTGATTAAATGATGCATATAAAAACATAGCTCCCTCAAGCTCAAAAAGATTGTAACATTTTTCTTTAACCCCTCCCTAGGAGCTCCCCCACTTTACTCCCAAAGCCTCAAGGTTGGAGGGGGATGGTGCTTACCACCTAAGCAATCTCTCTTATCCAAAAAGATTGTAACTTGTTGAAAGCTAGTAGTACACTTAGAATGGGCCCTCAAAGAAAGTTAAAGCTTTATTTTTATTCATAGATTTGAACTCACATTTGGTAAAATGCACTTATGATTTACTTGAGTAACATATTCCATGCTAATAGTTGGGAATTCCAGAGTCCAGTTTCTATAGCTTTCTAATACTCTCACATGAATGTTATGTGTAATTCTCTTTTTCCTGAAATGGAATCATCTGGGATTCTGTTTCTTTGAAATGGAATCATTCTTGATTCTGTTTCTTTGAAATGGAATCATTCGTGATTCTCTTTTTTTGGCTATCCTTGAATGCACAGAGAATCAGGAAATGTTCCTTTATCTAAAGTCAGTTACTGCAGTGGTTCTCTAGTTATTTTTATTGAGAAGGTGGTTTTTAGAAAATTAAGACAACCACGAGTGCATTATGGTAAACATAACACCCATTAAGAATACAATTGAGCAACGATATGCATGTGTAAGTGTACTACCCCAAAAAATTAAGGGAAGAAAAGAAGGTTCTATTAATGTGTGGTGAAGTTGAACTTTGAGTCATTTCGAGTCATCAAAGAATCAAAAGTGGAAAAGAACCATGGTTGGACTTATGGATGAGATATTTTTGGCTATCTTCCTTTGAACTGAGGGTATATTGGAAACAACCTCCCTACCCAAAAGGTAGAGGTAAGATTTGCCTACATCCTATCCTCTCCCGATACCACTTATGGGATTACACTAGGCATGTTCTTGTTAATGTTTTTCTTCTCATTGTCTTCTCACAAAATAAAATAGTATTACTATGACTTGTTTAAATCTTAAGTTCAAAATTCTAATTAGGTGATGCAGCACCATAGTGGAGAAGGAGAGAAAAGAAAATAATAATAATAATAGAGAGAAGAATAAGAGCTACATGGTAAAAGAGTTGAGGTGTCCACAAGCCCCTCTACCATCCTTTAAAATAAAAAAGGAGGGGGGGGGGGGGGGGGAGAGACAAAGTTATCACTACACTCTATGGATGTGATTGTGGGGGAACACTTTCAAAAGATGGGAAGATTTTAGTGGCAATGTATATTTAGGGTAGGGGATAACAGGAGATAAGTTTTTGGGAAATAGTTGATGCAGGGACCATACTTTGAGAATTATATTCCCAACTTATTGATTATTTCAAGCCAAAAGGATATGTCAGTCCATCAAGTGTGAAGGTATCTGAGGAGAAATTTTCTGAAATTTGAGTTTATAAGAAATTTACAAGATTGAGGATGGACAGAGTTCCAAAATGTGATTGTCGTGCTTCAGAAACAAAACTTACCTTAGGATACGAGTGGTGAAAGGATGGGGGTTTTTGGAACATGGAATAATTTTTTATCAAGACAGTAAAGTCTACTCTATGAAAACCTACTGGTTGAATAAAAGATTTTCTTTCCACATAGCTTGATTTGGTTTCCTAAGGTGCACCAAGGAAGGTGTGTTTTCACTTGGTTAGCAACAAGAAAGGTGATATTGCCAGTTGAGAACCTGGGAAAGAGGGAAGTCACTTATGTGAGTTGGTGTTTCATGTGCAAGGCCTCCGATGAAGATGTGGGACATCTTCTCTTACCTTGTATGTAGCAATGAGGCTTGATGGAAAATACTGAGGTGGTTTGGTATTGAGTGGGTGATCCCAGGTTCAGTTGGAATGGTGGAAGACGAAGGAGAAGGCACAGGGCATGGATGTTTCTCCTTTTGAATTTGCACTCTTGTGGGTGATTGGAGAAAGAAATAGGATAGCTTTGGAGGGTGTATAAATGAATTGTGTGCAGTTGAGGAGTAACCTTTTATCCCTTATTTCTTTTTGGTGCAATCATGAGATTCCTTTGTGTATTGAAGATTGAATGTCATTCGTAGAAATCATCCCTTTTTATAGGTTTTCTACTTTTATTGGATTACTACTTGTTTATGGGCTTGTCTCAGCCGTTTATTAATAAAATTTATTATTTTTATCTAAAAAAAGAAGAGAAGAATCAATTCATAAAGTGTTACTAACTCAAGTATGTGAAAAATAAGTTCATATTCAGCGAACTGTGAATGTTAAGACTCATGAAACAATGAAACTTAACTGGGGCATAAATATAAAAATCAATAGCAAAAATAACACACAATTATAACTTTTTATACCTAGTCTTTATAGTTTGCTGCATTTTTTGAGTTGTGCACAATTTGTTTTAAAAAAAGGGAGACCATCCTCATGGTAGTAACTTTTGGATGGAAAAAGAACTTGTGCGTTGCATATGATGTATTTGTTAGTCTTTTAAGCACCCAAAACTTGCTTTTACTTATTATCTATTTTTTGTGTTTATAAAACTCATTATTGGTGCCAAAGCTCTAATTTGCATACAAATCCTCTTATATAGAATTAAACATTATCCTTTATTTGAAAAATATTTATGATAAAGTTTATTTTATTTTTCTGGTTTCTATATAAGTTTCTCAATTAGATAAAGCAAATTCCTTAATTTTAGTTTAATATTAAATTTCAAGAAACCTAAAGACATACTCATTATTATAAATAAATGATAGAATCTAATCTAGATAATAATAAGGATAAAGTCTAAAGAAAGATTAAAGATAATCTAAAATCTAAAAGGACCCTAGTGTGTTGCCTTGTAGTCAATGAAATGGGAGAAGAACCACGAGGTCTCAAGTTCAAATCCTTGTGGAGGTAAAAAAAAAACTCTAGGTGATTTCTTCCCATTTGTTTAATTCTTGGTGGATAGAGGTCACTTTATACCTGTTTTTGGTAAGACAACTGGTATGTTGTGGAATTAGTTGAGGTGAAGAAGCTAAATGATGAATATAAAAATCTATAAGAAGGCTCCTGCAACCTATCATCTTGTTCTACTATAAAATTCCCAAAATCTCTTAAAAGTTTCATCATACTTTCGGGTGGAAAAGCTCTACTCTAAGACATTATTATTAATGTAACTTTCGCAATAAGGATCAAGCCCAAGAAATTCATCCTCACTTATCCATGTAGCATCATTCGGTGGTTGATCATTTCATTGAATAAGCCAAGGTACCTAGGTGAATTACAAGTAATGAAGCTTGGATGTCACCATGCGACGCCTTGACAACTTGTAATGGAGTCTTTAAAGGTGGAGAATTAGGCTTTATGACTCCTGCAAAGACAATAAAAAAAGGAAATTGAAGACTTGAATCGTGTGAGTCTGTTAAGGAGTCAACGTCTTCCACATTTAAAAAAATAGAGGTTGTTAACTCATATTGAATGTGAACCTCATAGGCTCCCAAAATTAAAATCTTAGCCCGACTATGTACATCAGATGCTAGTTTATATTCTAGATTATGTATGGCTGATCAATGTTATAAGTTTCTCCTGTGGGTAATGAGAGTTCCAGCGGATGGAGAAATACGAGTAGAAGAAATTGGTTAGGCAAGATCAATAGGAGAGTGAACAGTATATGTACGCAGTCCCAAAAAGGCTCGTGGTAATAGTGTCAATGTAGGTCCCACAAAAACTCTAAATCTCAATTCTAGGAGCTCGCTTAGCTCCATGTTGCTCAAATTTTTCAAAAATGTCAATTGGTGCATGTCAGATTCTCCAAAAGCAGTGTATTTTTGAAGAAGCTGACATAGGTGCAGCATCATTTTTGAGGAGTCCGACCTACATTTTGGCTCACCAAATAAAAGCCAGCTTCTGAGCACCAAGTGCTGAAATACTAATGGCGCTGTTTTTTTTCCATTCTTTCGGTTTCATTGATAACATAAAAGACTAGCTCTAAAAGTGTTGGAGTTGATTTTATGAATAAGAAGTTATGTATTCGGTTAGAAATGCTGATAAGCACTTTTTTCTGATAAACATTTATGTTGCATCTTGTCACCAATTTAACTGGAGACTATTTGTATTACTGGCTCAGTGCTGTGAAAGCTTAAAACTACTCCAATTCTTACAGTGATGGCAGAAATTTCTCGCATCTTCATTGGACATATACCAAAACTTTATTTATTCACTTCACTTGAAATGTAGTTTAGAAGTCTTTCACAAGCACTTTGGCTATCGGAAGTCTTTCCAAGTCATTTGCACAGTGATGAGTGGTACCTCAATGTTTAGCACTTCTCAGTAATAGCAGGTGCGACTTTGTGTGAGTTTATGTTGAGGATATGATCCTTCTGAATACCTTCTAGCTAATCCTTTATAGGCAATGCATGTATATGATTTGAATTTCAGACACACAGTATCCTCCCTCTTATGTGCTGTTTTAGTCAACTTATTTTTCTGTCTTGAGACTATTTCCTATATAGGATTGTAATAGCTTAACCTTTTCATTTCCTTTGTGGGGATGAGAGGGTGAAGGCTGTGGCCAGGGTGTGGAGGGCTTATATATGTCAAAATTCTGCTGTGTTTCCTGTTTTGCAAGCTTTGTTTATAGTTACTATGCAAACCATATACGAGTAAATGATGTTTATCTTCCTCTCCCACCCACTCATCCCTAACCAGAAGGAATAGTCTGTTCATGCAATAACTGTTGTTTCTTTCATTGGCTGCTATAGTGAAAACGGGCCCTAGTCTTGCTGATGCCGCTTTGGGAAGAATTGCTCAGGGAACGAAGGTTCTGGCAGAAGGTGGCTATGATAAGATATTTCGGCAAACATTTGAGACTGTTCCTGAGGAGCAACTTCAGAATTCATTTGCATGTTACCTATCCACATCAGCTGGTCCAGTTATGGGAGTATTATATGTCTCCACAGCTAAGCTTGCCTTTTGTAGTGATATCCCTCTGTCCTATAAAGCCGAAGATAAGACTGAGTGGAGCTATTATAAGGTATGTTGACTTTGTCTTTCAGTACTTTGAAGCACCACAAGTGTTCTGTCTGTTAGTTATAGCTTTTATTTGTCAGCGATTAGTAGCACATAATGACTATCATAAATACAGCCTTTTCAATAGTTACTGCTGAACTTGAGAGGTGATTGTTTGATTGGAGAAACACCACTTATTACAACTTGGTGTAGGTTTCCTAAACCCATTGGAAAATATGGATGCTAATTTTGGTTATCATTCTTTCCTCGATGACAGGATAAGCAAGCATAATTTATTTTATTTAATCTATCTCTTCTTGTTGTAGTTCCTGTCACACAAAAATATGTGCTTTTTATGTTCTTTAAAAAAATATATAATGGTCTGAAAATTTATGTCATATGGATAATATATGGTGAAAGAAATGTGGACTTTCAGGTAATTCTGAATATAGTGTAAGCATACCCTCGTGTGTACCCAGTGATTATCTGTAATTGGATGTCAATTATATCTATAGGTTTGATAGTTTTTGCAGCTTGGATCAGAAAAAAATCATTCACCATACTTTTCCTGTGCTGCAACTTGTAATCCACTTTAATCTCCCAGCCTCACTTCCCAATCTATTGTACTACAGCATTTGGGTCTTGAAATATATTGTTGTCATAGGCTCATGAATCATCTTATTCACTGGTCCAAATAATCAAGAATGCAGCTTATTTTCCTATTGCACACACTAATTATCATCATCTACTCTCTCCAACTAATTGGTTGAAAATTAGTTGGAAAATGGAAGCTTACCTGCAATTAGTGATTTCTTGCCAATTCAGAAGACACAGGACCCACCAGATAGGGTCAATGGATTCATTCTACCCATTTTTATTGGTCTGGTCTCACTTGCTTTTTTTATTTATTTATGACGGTGGTGTTCAGGTAGCATGCACACACCTCAACTATTCCACTAGGTATCTGCTACCTCCCACCAGCATATAGGTATCGGATCTTGGACCCTGTGTCACTTACTTGGAAAAGGGAAATAACTGTTATTGCATGTGAGTGTCACACTAGATTTCGGATGGGAAAAGAGGGTTTGGGTAGATGAAAGTGGGTCCAATAGAGGTTGTATGGAAGGGGGGTGGGGAGGGAGGTTTGGTTAGAAGTTGGAGAGGGTGCAGTATTGATGACACAATGAAAGCATAAAGGGATCACATGCTGGTTTTCTGTAGATAATTCGAACAAGGTAATTCACCAAACTGCATTTGTTTTATTGTATGGATAACACACACTCCTTTTGGTGGCCAAGTTTATGAAGAGCCAAAACAGCAAAGGGACTACCAAATGGTGGTAAATGGAACTACGGGGCTTACAGTAAGCAGCTTTGGGATGATATTACAGTTTTCAAAATTGTTCAAGAGCATTTGGTCCCATTTGCTCTCAATGCGTCTTTTTCTTTAATAAAAAGAACATGTATTATTTACAGTGAATTCACATCTCCATTCTGTGTGCCATTTTATTGTTTGTTTCTTGTAAAGAAAACCTTATTTCGTATCATATAATTTGACAATTTATCTGGACATACTTAACATTTTCTAGAGAGAACTTTCCCTGGGTAATCCTAATAATATCAGAGTCACAGGTCTGAACAAGAACCTTCAATAAACTTTAAGTAACGGACATTCTTAAAACTTACATATGATAACCTTGGAACAGATTTGGTATTTACAATGTTCTCATTTTGCATTCAGTGAGCAGAGTTAAAGGCATTATCGTATCCTCCTCCGAAGTAGCATCTTCAATTATTTTTCATTTATCGCTTATAAGAGATCTCTTCAAGCTCAAATAATTGAGTATGCATGAGTGGAGGGTCTGTCTTGTTATTATCCATTAACAGACTGTAGAACTGGGGGGTTGTCATAGTTGTGTCACCATGCTACCTAGTTACATGTTATATTGACATGACTGACCTCACCGTGCATCAGGATAACTTCCTCTTCCCTGAGTTCAGTAAAAACTGGAAATATCCTCTAACTTGTCCTATTAACCTGGATAAATGCTTGTGCAGCAAATGTTTACTTTCTTCATCGCAGTTCTTTCTTGGGAAAGATTGTAAATTTCTTAAACACTTTAGAGAATCTAGACAGCACAAAGTGCCCAAGTCAGCTATTGCACTATATGGTGTTAGATCACAATGATGAATTTGAAGACATAGGTAGTATGGAGATGCCAAAACATTTTTAGGAAGCCACAAATACAGTGCTTGAGATGTGAAAAATTCACCATTGTTGTTATAGTGGAAAACAATGTTTCCACTCATGATTTGTGTATCAGAGAGTCAATTCATAAGTGCTCACACATCTATTTTCTCTTTTGCGTATCTCCTTTAATATTTGATGGACTTTTTCTCCTTCACTTGAAGTGTCATTTGTATCCATTTTATCTTCTATTTGGTTCATTTGATATCAAGTATTATGCTCAATTAGTACCTTGGATTTTTCCTTGCCGCACCAGTTCTGATCTTTGGCGGAAATCTAAGCTCTGTTACTTTTGAGCATTCATTGAGCACATATATCTGTAAATAGTTCAGTAAGGTTTCATTTATCTTTGTTCTTGTACTTTATTTTACTCATTTAAGGAATCGCGATTTCTACTCACATTTAGCTCTTTTCTACCATGATATCTATAGGTGGTTATCCCATTACATCAGCTTAAGGCAATTAATTCTTCATCAAGCAGGACTAATCCATCTGAAAAATATGTCCAGACTATATCAGTCGACAACCACGAATTTTGGTTCATGGGATTTCTAAATTACGCTGGCGCAGTGAATTGCCTGCAGGAGGCATTACAAGCACGCAACATACATTCTGTGTGAGTCTATTGTTGCTCTTAATTGCATTTATCTTAAGAGGGCGCGACTCATCATACAGAAAGGTGGACTTCCTTACCGTTCCATCTGATCACCGTTGCAGATTCTGAAGAAAAATAATGGTAAGAAAGAACAGTAATGAATTCGGATTTCATGGTATCACTTGCTTCCCTCTCTAGTCTCTATTGTATTGTATAACATTGATTGATGAAAACCATAATTATCGGTTAAACGAGCTTAAGAATGTGAGGCACTTCACTTATATAGCAACTACACCTTTTGTTGTACTATGTTAAAGCTTGTTTTGCCTCTTGTCATCCTTGTGCTGTCTACATTTTATCACCATTGTGTTTGTATATGTTCATTTGTTACCTGAGCATGCGACTCGGCTAATGCAGTGAGTTAAGAATCATGAGGTCTCAAGTTTACTTTAGTTAGTTGAGGGGTATTTTTGACCTTTTTCCTTTTTCAAGTATATACGATTCAAGTCGAATATTTTAGACATCTAAAATTCAAATTCACATCAAACAATAAAGTAATGATGTAAAAGAAGATTTGATATTCAAACTAGGATTAAGAGTGCACATCGGTCAGTTCGGTTCAGTTTTATACATTATTGATTTTTGATTTCAAAATATGCTAAATCCATAAGAAACTAATAAAATATTTTTTATCGATTTTCGATTTACTCGGTAAGAATGATATTTATCGGTTTTAAGTCTTTAATGGTTCGATTTTCGATTTACCCGATAAGAATGATAATGAAAATTTGCATTAATAAAAAGCGGATAGAGTACGAAGACTATGTTTACAAACTTGCAAAAACTATAATTAGTTAATTACAAACTAAAATACTAAGTGGATAACTAATCATTTAATTACTGTAAAGATTAAAATAGGTAAAGTATTTCTATAGTGTCCGATAATTATTAATATTTACGAAGTGGTAAAATAGTAAATTATTATAATATTATTGGATTATCGATTTATTTAATAACCAAATAGTAAAAATCGATATTGAATTGATAACTCAATAATCTTTTTTTTTTAAATTATTAAAAACTCAATAATCTAATAACCCAATAATAATAAGTCAATAAAGTTTTTATTGATTTAATTTATCAATCGATTCAGTTTTTGCACACCCCAAATTAGAATGATCTTTTTATGGACATGGTGTCAAATGTCAAAAAAAGAGTGTAGAGGGCTAAGGGGGAAAAGCACTTCTCACAGTCATCCTATTTTTAGCACTCATTTTACTAACATCATGTATAAAGTGGGACCAAAAACCTACTTCAATGAAGTCATCTCTATATACCCTAATATAAGTATTTTATTGTTATCTTCATCACATGCCCCCGCCCCCCAACAACTCATGTTCACATTTAATGTAGTTCATTACTAGAATTTATCTTATTATCAAGCTTCTCGTTGATATTCGAGTTGAGGGTCTGTGTGTGACACAAGAATCTGTTGTCTCTTCATAAAATTAGTTATTTTGTGTATATTAAGTTTTTTTGCATGTAGTATGAATGTCAACAAATAATATACATCAACAACAACAATATATCCAGTGAAAGCAGATAGTAATAAGATCTGCGTATATTTTTCTCTCTTCAAACACGTGGTTGGGTATGTTGTTATTAGTGTATGATGTACTTTGTTAAACGTTCTTTTCTTGACCTTATTGTAAATTAAAAATAATATATGAAATATAAATTAAAATGAATAGAGTAAATCAAGCAAGAAAAGGCCAAAAAAAAAAGAGAAGAGAATAATAATAATTATTGAGGTGAAGGGTAACATACGTACGATAGGGACTTAACATCATTACCCAAAAAAAAAAAATAGTCTCTTAGTCCATTAAAAAACTTTACGTATTTCACTTTAAAATTTATTTACACTTTAAAAAAAAATTGTAAAGTTAAAATGGAGAAAAATATTACTAATTTATAAATTAGTAAATAATTTAAAATAACTATTTTTAATAATAGGGACAATGAATTGAGTAAATAGTGACTTTTTTTTTTGTTTTCCACCTGGTATTCGGAGCACGTGGAGCCCTGCTAAATCCAGATCGCACATTGCAGGGCCCATTCGAGGGTGGCGCTCCCAATAGGATTTTTTTTCATTCTCAGAACTCAAACTCGAATCCGAGACTTCTGGTTAAGGGTGAAGCAGTCTCACCACTGCGTAGTGATGAATAGTGACTTATAACTATTGATGATGATGTGATTTTGTGTGTGTTTCAACAATTCCAAATCCAGAAATATATGCCTTGTATAATTGGTTTCCTTCCAGCTGACAACAATACAGAAATACTGAGAAAATTGTGATTTGTGAGTTTGTAAGCCCTACTAGGGTACAAATTTATGGGGCCTGGGGTGTGGGGGGTGGGGGTGGGGTTTCATTTGGTACGTGGATTACGACATATTTAGTGTAGTTTCAAAAAGTAAGATCTGAAAAAGATAAATTGTGTACAGACTTTAACTATATAGGTGAAAGGTTGTTTCTACACAACATTCGACCACAAATGAAAACCATTCAAAAGAAAGTAATAAAAGTAAAAGAAACAATAGATATTCGTAAAATAATACTATAATAATATAATATTCTAATTAAATCACGAAACAATTATAATGAAAAAATCAAAAACTACTGTGGACATCAAGACAATGCATTTCTATGTACTAGTCGGAACACCTGCATATCTCTACCTACTAATCTTTTACCCTTAATGCTTGGTACGTATGAATAATAATATGATCTCGAGATTGGGCCATTGGGATAACTTTATCCTATCTTTGGTTTGAGCTAATTTCAAGATTATTTTATCCCATCATTTCACTAAAACGGTGACATTGTTATTAATCTCATATACACAAAATACAATAAAATAATTTCATGAAATATCTGAACTCATAAGATATCCTTACGTATTCCATTCATCACTTCATTAAAAGGGTATTTGAATAAAGAATATAAATAGGAAATCTCTGTTATAACAAACAACGACAACAACATATTCAGTGGAATCCCACAAGTGGGATCTGGGGAGGATAAAATGTACGCAGATCTTATCACTACCTCATAGAGATAGAGAGGTTAAGTTGTTTCTAGAAAACCCTCGTCTCAAAAATCAAGTTCATCTTTTATATAACGAATAAATAAATAATTCTATAGTGGTTAAACTCTTTTATGTGCATGTGATATTTATTAATTTGATGTAAACAAGCGTAAATATTTATGATGGAATATTTTGTCTAGTCATAGGTCTTTCAATCTGAGTTGGCTCTACATGTTTTAAGGGATCACATGAATTCCATCAGTGCTTTAAAGGACTTTTTGTTTTTGCAGGTCTGCAATTCTTGCTAACTTGTACACTGCACAATAATTTCTTCCTCTTTATAGCTTTTCTATTGTCTTCTAGTTTAGTGTATTTGATCAAGGACATGTAAGAGAGCACATGTACATAGGAATTATTTGGGGATTTCAGTTTAACTCATATCTCAAAAGTTTATTTAAAGGAGCGGAGATTGTTCAAGTCATATAAGAAGTTCTGTTGCGCAAGTTGAGGGGGCTACATTGTATGTATCTCGGTCGGTCTAAGTCTATCTCCAAAGATAGAATAAGAGAGGAAGATTGTTTAAGTTAATTATATAAGGAGTCGTCTCGAAATTTTGTATCAGTTTGATGTGTGACATTTCAAAAGTTAATTTGAAGGAGCAAAGATTGTTCAAGTCATATAAGAAGTTCTGTTGCGCAATTTGAGAGGGCTACATTATATGTACCTCGGTGGGTCTAAGTCTATCTCCAAAGATAGAATAAGAGAGGAAGATTGTTCAAGTTATATAAGAAATTGTCTCGAAATTTTGTATCAATTTGATGTGTGACATTTCAAAAGTTAATTTGAAGGAGCGAAGATTATATTGTTCAAGTCATATAAGAAGTTCTGTTGCGCAATTTGAGGAGGCTACATTATATGTACCTCGGTCGGTCTAAGTCTATCTCCAAAGATAGAATAAGAGAGGAGGATTGTTCAAGTTATATAAGGAGTCGTCTCAAAATTTTGTATCAGTTTGATGTGTGACATTTCAAAAGTTAATTTTAAGGAGCGAAGATTGTTCAAGTCATATAAGAAGATCTGTGGCGCAATTTGAGGGGGCCACATTGTATGTACCTCGATCGGTCTAAGTCTATCTCCAAAGATAGAATAAGAGAGGAAGATTGTTCAAGTTATATAAGGAGTTGTCTCGAAATTTTGTATCAGTTTGATGTGTGACATTTCAAAAGTTAATTTGAAGGATCGAAGATTGTTCAAGCCATATAAGAAGTTTTGTTGCTCAATTCGAGGGTGCCACATTATATGTACCTCGGTTGGTCTAAGTCTATCTCCAAAAATAGAATAAGAGAGGAAGATTGTTCAACTTATATAAGGAGTCATCTCAAAATTTCGAACCAATTTGATGTGTGATATTTTTATCACACCCCTCCTCTCTGTCACCGGCGCCCCTCCAAAACCGCCACATACAGATAATGTTCAGACTGAAGTGTGTACAATCATAGTTTAGGGCAGGGAAGAGGGGGGGGAGGGGGGACGAGGGAATTAAATGGACCTTAAATCTAACTCATACCTCGGAGAACTATTGCCAAGGAGTATTCCTAATATGATGTGTGAACATTCTCATCACCCCTCCCCCCCTCCAAATTAATGTCTAGACCGAAGCATGCACGATTATGGGCCAGGAGTATATTCACAACCTCTCACACAATTCAGGGTCATTCGTCTTAAATAGACTATGGACCTACATCACACTTTTAAAAATAGCTCAACAAAAATGATTGCTCAAGCCATATAATGAGTTTCGAAATCTTGTCCCAGCCCGATGTGGACAACTCAATGGGTTTATATTCGAGAAAATGATGAAAACAAAATGGTCCTTTAATAAATTTGGAAGATTAGAAACTTACAATAATATATGTATATATATATATATATATATATAACAAAATTCTACACTATCTAGGAACATAATAGAATGAATAGAATTTCTTCATTTTTAACTTGATGTCTCGAGTATAGACCGTTGTTATTATAAGATCTTAGCTCCACATAGTATCACTTAGTTCAATATTTTTATGAGTTAAAATTCTATATATGATATATCGTTAGTGTAAATAATTTTTTTTACTTATCAATTCATCCAACAAAGTATCAGTTACGCATATATATAACTTTCTTATAATGTAAGCTTTAAAGTCTTAAAAATAAAATATGTTATCTGCTACGATCCGAACTTCAATAGGGACCTCTCATGCACAAAAGCACAAGAAAAACAAATTAAATTATGTAAGGAATATTATAATGCATGCTACTAATATGTTGCAATAGTGCCCACATGTTTCTTTTGAAACATCAAAAAGAAAAAGTTGTAAGGAATGAGAAGAAAGAAGCAAAAAGACGATCAAAGAATGCGATGCAGCTAATAAAATTACTCTTTCCTTAATCAAAAGTCTTGAGTTCAAGTCGTGAGAATGAAATTTTTTTTGGTAGAAAGTGTTTTCCCCCAAATGGAATTTTATACGATACAAATTTAGATATAATCAAATTTCAATGTGAACATCGAACATCGAGTGAAAAAAAAAAAAGCAAAAAGAGAATAAAAAGAAGAAATATAATCAAGCTTTGGATCTATCGACTTTCTAGAATATATTTGTGATTAATATCAAATTTTCATTTCCAAGAAATATGTAAAAAAAACAAAAATAAATTACTTTAAAAATATGAAAAATAAATTACTATTAATATGCTTATTTCAGCTCTTACCTTCCCTAGGAACACTGCATGTACATTCATGAATGATCAAACATTTTTTGTTCTTTTTCTAATACTCTTTCTTTATTTAAAATTAAAAAAAATAAAAATTAGTGATAAAAAAAAACAATTAAAATTTTGATTAACAAAATTATTTGATATATGTATTGATAAAAATAATATAATACTTTCGATCGATTAATTATTCGAGGTGTTCACAAATTAACCAAGTATACACCACCATGATTCCAAATTTCGATAGAATATTTTTCATTTTCAAAAGTTCAAACCTGAAACTTCTTATTAAGAATGGAGGAATTTTAATTATCTCGTCACATCAATAAACAAAGTACTAGTAAAATACAATATCACATTTAATATTCCCACCCTTTAATTGATTTCCAAATAAACAAGTGGAAGTAGAATTACAAAAAAAGAGCCTAAAATTTACTACACTACTAAGAAATATGAAACATCAAAAACAGTCTTTTTACCTCACACGATAGATGATCTATGACTTACATCGTTTGTAAGCAGACTCTATCTTTATGAGATTATACTGAATATGTTATCGTTACACCAACTAATTAACAGACGTGGTTTTCAAAATACAGAATAAGTACTTAATTACTCGATATCTAACATTAATATTAACAAAAATACCTAAAAATAATTGTCTTTTTTTTTTTGTTCTAGGGTTTTTTACCAAGTGTGTGCTTGTTGTTATGCATCCAAACTTTGAACACTTGCCTTGTTAATCCAGTTTCATTGCACATTTGTTGCACCAATTCTTCATCTTCCCTTTGTATCCTCCACCCTATTTTATCAGCAAGGTCTTGCATTTTTTCCTTTTGTACTTGGCTAAATTTTGTTCGAAAACGCTTTTTCGATCCTACTAAAGATATAATTAAGTAAATAAAAATCTTATCTATAATCATAAGAATTAAAGTTTGTTGTATTTTGCATTTCTTATCCATCAAATTTTGTATGTTTACCTGTCTTAAAAGACGGAACTCTATAGCAAGAAATTTATTGTAAAGTTGGTGTTGGTTTAGTCGAAAATCAAAGTTTATCGTTGATATCGCAAGAACATCTTAATCTTTTATATTTTTAACACTAGGAAGAGTATAATTTAGCTTGTAGAATCATTTAGTTTTCATTTTACTAATTAATGCATATCATAATAAAGATTATACTTACAATTATCTTAAAAATAATTTGATTGTGCAAGTATTTTTGCACTAAACATTAATACATAGGAACCATTTTGGGTACGAAATGATAGTAACAAAGTCAAAAATTTCGTTAAAATATTTAACATTTGTAATATATGTATAAAAGATAATTTTTAAACTGTTTATTTCGTTTAAGGAAAATTCACTTTTTACTGTAGGTGGCTAATGAAATCCCAAGTGAGATCTCGAGGATAGAATATACGCAGATATTATCATTATCTCTAATCTACTATCTCTATAGTAGAGAATGTTATTTCCTGAAAACTCTCGTCTCACTATGTTACTGTTAAGAACTTTGATTTAATTCAATTTTAGTATAAATATTAAATATTAAGTGAAAAATTAAGAAAAAATTATTACCTCCGCTATAATTTGGGTTGGAAATGTCCTCTTGATCCTCGCGATACCCGCCGGAAGTAGACGGCAGTGCTAATGGCCTCTGATGTGGCGCCACGTGGTACTGTAAATACCCACAAGGTGGTGGTAGGGTTCTGTAGTAAGCCGGCAGCTGATTATGCGACTGGTAAACAAAGGGAACCGGTTCACCGCCGGCGGTGGCGGTGGTGAGCGGTGTCTGTGTAATTTTCCGGTGGAAATTACGGTGGCAGTTACAAGCGGCGCATTTGAGTGAATCAATTGAGCCGTCTTCGCCGGCGGGGAGAAATTCGCCGCAGCCGTCTACGGCGTGGCCGCCGATTCCGACGGCGTGGTTTTTTAGACACTCTTTGTATTTGGGCTTGTTGTTGGTCCAGAGCTGAAACGGCTCGAGCTCGAGCCGAGGACTCGGCGGCATTTTAGCTGTTGGCTGAGCTGAGTCGGAGTTATGGTGGCTCGGTGGTGCTGGTATTTCTTCATCTCTTTGTTTCTCTTGATCCTCAAACTCCATGGATTTCTTTTAGCTAAATTTCACTACCTAATAATATTTGCATACTATTATACTTACTTATATATAAGCAAATAATAGAGCAGTTTTCGATCGTACTGCTTGCTTCATCAACTTTTGATTTTTGGTAACTAATATATATATATATATAAAAATAATGTGTTTGATATTTAATTTTTGTACGGAATTAAAGAAATATGATGAAATTTATAATGTAAAATAAAGCATACTCTCTTTGTTCATTTTTACTTGTCTGACTTGACGCAAGAATTAAGGAAGTAATATAAGGGCAATTTTATCAAAATCACTTTTTTAATATAATAAATATAATATTTTGAAAATTATAGTAAAAAATAATTATAATTAATGATAAAAATAAATAAAAAATTAAATATAAAATTATCTCTTGATTTCGGGACAAATAAAGATGAATTGAGGAAGTAGATCTTTGTGTTAAATTGCTCTTAAATATAGAAATATGTTACTCCTTCTGGTTTGAAAAGAATGACTATAGTTTAATTTTGCACGTAGCTTTAAAAATAAAGAAGGTTTATTTAAATTTTTATAGTTTTAAATTAAAGTTATATTAAGTGAACTATTTTAATCTTATAGCTTTAAATATGTTAATGAATTCAAATTAAAGTATTATTAAAATAGAAGAGGGATAATTCCTTTTTAAACATATTAAAAAGGAAAGTTCATTTTTTAAAATGAAGATAATATTCTTTTTAAGCAATTACTTATTTAGGTATAAAATACTTACTATTATTAAAGACAATTTTACTTTCAACACTTCACTTCAACAGCAACAATAAAAAATCAGCAAAATTTTATAAAGTCAGGTATGAACAAAATAGAATATACGCAAATCATAGGTACATTATCTATTAACATAGAAAAATTATTTTTAAAAAAGAATCAACGACACAGACTACAAGAAAAATATTCCTATTTAACTAAAAAGAAATAATATTATCGTTTTATCATAATCTTTGATGATTACGTCTACATATTTTTATTATTATATTAATGATAAATCACATTCTACCCCTTTTGCACAATTATACAAAATAAATATTGTTAAGTTATTGAGTTTTGGCTTTTTTCTATGTAGAGTATAACATTCCTAAACCTAAAATTTCACAAACTCCATATCTCTAACCTAAACCAATTATGACATTCATCCACCAACAAATTTAAATATTAGATTTTTTTATTTTAATTTATTTTACTTGAGTCGAGAGCAGGTTGCATTGCTAGTTTTCGGAGATGAGAATATCTCTAATCTAAATCAATTATGGTACTCATCCATCAACTAATTTAAATATTAGACTTTCTTTTATATTTATTTTGATTTATTTTACTTGAGTCGAGAGCAGATTGCACTGATAGTTTTCGGAGGCGAGATTTTTTAAAACAATCTCTAGTTTATGAGATAGTAATAAAAAATTTATATATATATTTTATCCTCTTTAAAGGGAAATTTTAATTTTGAATTTGCTCCCACTTTCTTTTTCATTTGGCAAGGACGCCAATAACTTTGAGCGAAATGCGGCAAAAGAAATGGAAGGAAAATCGATGAGCGTCTATTTTCTTTATGCTACCGAATGTTCGAAAGCCGTAAAGGTACATGAGTGATGAATGACTAAATAGTGTGGATAACTTAACCATTTCAATTCGAATGTCGAGTACAAAGAATCTAGTTAAAACTCTTTACGTCTACTCATAAATTTCAAATATTAATTCGTTAGATATTATTCTTTATCTTTAAAAATAAATTATTAATGCAACTAAGAGACACAAATTTTTTATTTTTTTTTTAAATTTTTCACACACTCATTCGACATTCACTATTTATATTAAAAGTTCAACTAATTTAAATTGACATAGCATAATTATTGATTTTTACCATATGGTAAAAGTAAAAACATGTGGGGAGGGGACCGTAAAAATTGTTGCTCGACAGGAGTACAGTTGTACACTGTGTCTTCTGCAGAGTACTCCATCTTTTTTAAGCATATACGATTAATAAAAGTTTATTCGTACTCGATATTTATTCACGTAAAGTTAATAAATGCAAAATACTAAAGTATTTATTTTCACGCACATTAGTAGTTAGTTAAATATTAGGATTATAAATGGGATAATCCTATTTTGAACTAACTATCCCTTATTTTTCCTAATTAAGTAATATTCCTAGATAGAGTATTAGATTTAGAGGTGTGCAAAAATCAAGTCGATCGATAAATCGAATTGAAAAAAATGTTATTGGTTTATTGTTATTGGGTTATTGAATTAACGAGTTTTTAATGGTTTTACAAAAAAAATTTATTGGATTATCAGTTTGGTTTCGATTTTTAGTATTAGCTTATTGGGTAAACCGATAATCCATTAAAACTATAATAATTTACTATTCATCCCCTTTAAAATATTAAATATTAATAATTTAACATCACTAGATACTAAATCGATACTCGTAAGTCATATATTTGTTTGGTTTCCAATGTATAATCCTTCTGTTGGAAAAGTAAATTAGAATATCAGGTCAAATATTGCATATTATTAAGTTTAAATGTTTAATTGATTTGTTTGTTTTATTGTATCTCATTGTATTCTGTAAAATTGTTAGAGAAGTCATATATTTATTTTATGCGTATTTTCTTATCGTATAAACCGAAATTCAACTGTTAAGAGCCAAAAATCGATAAAAAAATATTTTATGGATTTAGCATATTTAAAAATCAAAAGCCAATAAATCGAACCGATAATACATAAAATTGAACCGAATCGACCGATGCACACCCTTAATTAGATTTGACCTGGTCTTACGATAATCAAATTTATCCAAGATTTAAATTCTATGAATTTAATAAAAACAACTAAATTATAATTGAAAATTTTAAATTAATTAATAATCATACACAATAATCTATGAATTATGTAAGACAACTAAACTCGCACAAAAAATTACTAGATTCCGTCGAATCATATCATATTAGTGTAGCCACAAGAGTGGTCGAGTTGATTAAGGTGAAAGATCTCACTTCTCAAGTTTAATATTTTTACGTACTTTTTCGATCAACCTCGTTATGTTCTTTACTTTTATATACATCTAAAAAGAAATTAATAACGACTACGAATTTTCAGATGTACACGTTATAGTGTATGCTCATGGTAATATGTGATGTTAAGTGCATTAATTTCTTATGTGTTTGTAGTTGAGGAGAAGAGAGAGACGGATAAGCACGGATATTTCATGGGATTTTTTAATTTTATATTTTTAAAAGAAAATTAATTGTCGGTATGTTTGGAGATTATTTAAAGACAAAAAAAAAAAGGGGTTAGTTGTTGACTTACGTTCGAACGCCTATGCTACATTTAATGTTCTTCTTATTGTCTTGTAGTAGTAAACGTAAGTTGTGATGAGATGGTTAGATTAGAATTTTTAATTTTAATTAGAGAGATTGAGTTTAATTTTTAAAAATGAAAAAAATCTTGTTAAAAAGAATTATGCTTAAAAATAAATTTTGTAATATGTGAATTCGAATTTAATCGAGTCTAAATACAAATACAGAACAGAAGGAGAATTTAAAAAAAAAATTAGTTTGTATACTAATACTTCTTTCAGGATATAAGTAGGGGTGTGCATCGGTCGGTTCGGTTCGGTTTTAAACATTATCGGTTTGATTTATCGATTTTTGGTTTTTAAATATGCTAAACCAAAAACAAATCAATAAGATAATGTTTATCGGTTTTCGGTTTATCGGTTCAAAGTCCTTAACGGTTCGGTTTTTGATTTACCCGATAAGGATGATAATGAGAATTTGCATTAATAAAAATAGATGGAGTACGAAAGTGTAAAGACTAAATACTAAAGTGGGTAACTAATTACTTAAGTACGGTAAAGATTAAAATAAGTAAAGTACTACGATAGTGTCCTATTACTATTAAATACTGATATTTAATATTTACGGAGGGATAAAATAGTAAATTATTATAATCTTACTGGGTTATCGGTTTACCCAATAACCCAATAGTAAAAACCGATATCGAATCGATAACCCAATAATTTTTTTTTCAAAACCATTAAAAACTCGATAACCTAATAACCCAATAACAATAAACACATAGCGTTTTTATTAGTTCGATTTATCGGTCGATTCGATTTTTGCACACCCCTAAATATAAGGTCTTAACTCTTAACCCTCATCTTTATTTGCATTTTTTATTTTCTAAAATTTTAAGTTATATATATCGTTATGTCAACTTATTGTGATGATATTTGATTAAATATTAAAGAAAGAAATAATTTTAGATAGTAGCCGGTCTAAAATAAATAATAAAAAAATATGTGACACTTAAATTATTTCGTTAAGAATAATATAGAAAGTTTAATGTTATTACTAAATATAGAACTGAGTTCTTTTTTTTAACTGACTAAAAGGAAAGAATGTCACATAAATTGAAATGAAGAATTATTTGATCCCTAACTATTATCAAAGAGCAAATTTTAGTTGAAAAGCAAATTTAACTTTTTATCCTTTTTTCAAAATATCAACTAATTCATGTAGGAATTTCAACCAAATAAAACAGTAAAATTGATTAATGCTTTTGCTATTAGAAGGAATAGTAAAATAGTAACTTTGATGTGCCACTTCAATTTTTTTACTATGCCTCCTAGTTGTTGTAATCATATCATTTCTTCTTTTGAATGTGATGTTACCATAAGGTGACTTCTTGGTTATTTAAAATAGGACAATTTTAAGCTTAAAGAAGGAAAATTAAATGTACTTGTTTTGCTCCATCTCCTATAATAGGTGTAATGAATCTAATGATTTAGAAATTTGTGGTTAATTGGTTGTAAACTATGATTGATCTTTCAAAAATAACCTCTCTGTCTTTGTGAGGTAGTAGGATTTGCGAGTGATTTTTCGAAAACATCCTCTCTATCTTTATGAGGTAATGATAGAATTTGTGATTGGTCTTTCGGAAACAACCTCTATGATTTTGTGGTTAATTGGTTGTAAACTACTATTGGTCTTTCAGAAACAGTCTCTCTATCTTTGTGAGGTAGTGGTAGAATTTGCGAGTGGTCTTTCGGAAATATCTTCTCTATCTTTATGAGGTAATGGTAGAATTTGTGATTGGTCTTTCGAAAACAGTCTCTTTATCTTTATGAGGTAGTGATAGGATTTGTGATTGGTCTTTCAGAAACAATCTCTCTATCTTTATGAGGCAGTGATAGGGTTTGCGATTGGTCTTTTGGAAATTACTTCTCTATCTTTATGAGATGGTGATAAGGTTTGCGTACACTCTATCCTCCCTAGACTCCACTGGTGAGATTTCACTGGATATGTTATTGTTGTGAACTACGATTATTTTTCTAAAATTCTTACTCAGAAGTCTCAGATTCCAATGTTGAGTATGAAAACGATTTTGTAGGAAGTATTTTGTCTTTCGATGTTAAATTTTTCGATGCAAATTTAAATTTAATAGAAGTTCAAAACGAATACCAAACATCTGACAAAAAAGGGAAAACTAATTTTCAACAATTTCTTTGTGTACTTGATTGCTCTAGTCTTTAGAGCCTAAGGTCTATCTATGCATGGAAATCACTTTATAGACTTCTAAGCGTGTATGCTACGACAAGAATTTAATTAACATGCTTGATCCAATGAATCACATCATGTTCTTTTGATAAAATTAGTTTGATGGTAGGATAATTCGCACCGTCATTTTTCAGGATCGATCTTTATAGTGAAAATTTTTTTAGCAGGATGAAATTTACGTTAGTTAAAAGTAAATTAATTGAGATTTCAAAATAAATATCAAAGTACGTTAAATAAAAAATTATAAAAAAGTAACTTTTGTTATCATGATGAATGAATAAAATTCGGAGGTCAAGTTTGATCTAGAATAACTGCAACCAACAAGGGTGTGGATGCAAACTTGCAATAGATAATAAGTCTGAATTCATAATTTTAAAAGATATAATAGATTTACAATTTTTTAATAAATTCTGAAATAGCTAAATGCCAACCTATTAATTTGACTTTAGAGTTTCATGTTTTGTGGAAAATGCATGAGAACATTGTTGATCCTTCTAGAATATTGTAGGGGTAAAAAGAGGGATGAAGTTTGTTGGGTGGACGTGGGGGAATGGGGGTGGGCGGAGTGGAAGAAAGGGCTGGAATTCTCGAACGTGAAAGAAAAATTCAATTAATTTAAAAGAATTGAGCGAGGAGTCGCCTGAGGTGAAAATCTTGATTTTGTAGTGTTGCAATAAAAGTGACTTATTTATCATTTTTTCCAACTAGGTGGGGGGTGGGGTGGGGGTTGATTGTCCTTAATCCTTTCACTTGCCTCCCATCATAGTATCATAGTGAAGGCCCATTGGGCTTATTGCACAAATGAATTAAGCCCAAAATTTAACTTGATGGTCACTTCAAGCCCAATTGGTCAATTTTGGGTTTATTGCAAATATGATGAAAATTAACATGTTGAAATGAAACTTAGATATTCATTGAATATATATACATATAATAAATTTCAGAAATCGTAAATTTCAAATATAAAACAAGAATTTAAAATATTAAATCGCGGAGACTTATTTGTGCTTCAATCCTCAAATTCCATAAAAATCACAACAAATGTATGCCATTCCTTTTAGGCTTATTATATCACACAACATTATAGTAACCCTACTAAATCAAACAAGGATAAAATCCCAATGTTAGGTTAAGGAAAAAAAACAAACCAAACAACAATAAACTTTGACATTGTGTTATTAACTTTCAAAATTTAAACTCTCCTCCCTCTACTTCAAACCTCTAGTAGATATTTTCCCACCACTTTCGAGGGCTTTAACATTTTGCTGACCATTCTTGTTGACATTATTTTTAACTTGTTTTCTGGAAGCATTGATCTTATCATAACCAGTAACAGGAGTTGGTCCAGACCTTAAACTCTGTGTCCAATCAAATTTTACTGGACGTGTAGTGACCATTCTCTTCACGTTACTTGACACCTTATTAAAACTCGAACGATGTGCTTCTTTCTTGATTTCTTTTATTTCAATCTTTGTACCTCCTTCCATCTTTATATTTATGTTCACTTCAGAGAGCGCTTTAGTGTTTGTACCTCGCGTATTGTCTCTTGTACCATGATCATCAATTGATAAATTCTTTGTGTTCCTTTCCTCTTGATGTTTGTAAAGTCTATGTAATCTTAATGCTAATTGGCAAATTCCTTCTTTAATTTCATCCTCTAAATCCCTCTCAACATCCCTTTCAAGCTCTCCTCTAATCTTCATCTCATTTGAATTCATGTTTTCAACTAAATGCAACAATTAAAAATAAGATTGTATTAATTATAACTTAGCTACATAGCTTATTATCTTAACCACAAAATAAATCTATCACCAATTTATAACCATTCTCAAAAAGATACAAATTGAAGTAAACATCAACTTGATAAAAGAAGTTAAGCATTTACAAGTTGAATTATGATAACAAGTCGATACTACTATAAATCAGTAATAGCTTTGAAACTCTCATAGTTCAAGTTTCAAATTAAATCTATTTGCAAGTCAGATTGTGATAATAGAACGATACTACTATATTTCAAAGCAAATATCAATTTGAGACAAACAAAAAAAATAAGCGTTTTAAACTCTCATAGTTCAAGTTTCAAGTTCACTAACAAGTCAGAATTAGGATAATAGAATACTATTATATACACACACCTGCTTACAAGAACGAACTGCGACAATAGATTGATACTGCTAAGCCACTTCAAATAATTAGACACTTGAAAGGATGAAGAAGTTGGATAAATATATGAAGCAAATGTACTTAGATAGACAATTTTTGGAGTGTACACATTAATGGTCCATACTGAATCTTATGACAAAGTTTGTTGGTTTTCTAGTACATTTTTATATGACTAAAAATTGATGTAGACTTTTAGAGTTTTGATTGGCCACCAGCCTTTCCAATTGGATTGAAGAAGACATGAAAGAAAGTGTTTAAAAATGAAATGACAGTTAAAGGTAGTTATTTCAGTTGGATAATAGCCAAATATCTCATGATATAATTGGAATTTTGGAGGAATTATTTTGTAAAACCTATGGATTTGATTAGAAAGTTTTGTGTATCTTTTGTTTCTCTAACTACTTGACTTGAAAGACATTTGTGTTGGTGTCAACTTAAAGTAAAATCATGTCTTTTATTTTGTAGCAATTTTTTTTGTCACATGATGATGTGAATGTCAATTCACTAAAGAAGGAAGCTTTTGGAATTCACTAATTTGTGTCTCAAGATTAATTTGCAATTGGTGATGTATCACTTTCTAAACTCTTAATATTCTTTTGGAGTCATTCAAATTACAAGAATTAATTGGTGAATTCATGTTTTGGGCCTTAAATAGAGGGAACAAATATCATACACTTAAATTTCTATATAACGACTTCGTTTATTTAGCAGCATGCTATTGTAAAATGTTGACTTGTTTAGAAAAAAAGAACTTGATTGTTAAAGTAAAATATTAGTATAGAAAATGATTATTATAAAGATATTTTAGTGAAATATTATTGTAGAAGGTGCATGTTATGGAGATATCTGATTATTGATGACATAATAGAAGGGAGCAAGATTGAGTAAGAATATCATTGACCAAATATATCTGAAGATCGAGTAGCCTTTTAGTCAACCCACCTTTTTAATTTTGCTTTAACTATTTTTTAGTAAAAAAAAAATTCCACATTTCTCTAACAGTGTTATTTCCATCTAATCTCACCTCAACTTAATTATTAGTTCCATTCATAGTACAACTAATTTAATTATTAAACTTGCAATGCATTTGTGCTTCAAGGTGGTAAAATATAGTAAGGAATTATTTGGTTTGAATATAAGTTATGATAAAATTATTTATATTGTGATAAATTATGTTAGAATAAGTTACGCTGAAATTATTTCTTATTGATTGTTTGATTTGTTGTATTCAAAATAATGTGCATAAAATATAAAGAATTATCATAATAATGAGTAGTCAAGATTGTGAATGTTATTATACATGGTCTTAATTAAAAATAATATGAATATACATGAATGTAAAAACTGATACATAAAAAGAATTTAAAGGAATATTTATATATTATTTTATCTTGGGATAAGTTATTTCGACATTACTATACTACTCATGGGGAGAAATAACTTATCCTAATATTAATTATTAATCAAAGAATAAGTTCACCTGAATTTGTCAACTAAACAATAAATTAAGTAATATCATAATTTAATCCCAAAATTATTTTACGATATTCTTCCTACCAAATGACCCTAAAAGTTTATTCTTTTCTTTCTCTATCAAATGTGTGAATAATGACTTCATGGGTTATGTCATCCTTCCTTGCACCTTTCATTTTGTCAACTTTACATTTTTCACATGTTTATAACAAAATATTGATGGATCATAAAAGATCTGATACAATGGATGAAACTGTTCATTCCTTAATCATAAGTTTCGAGTTTCGAGTTTGAGTCCTAGGTATGAAAAAATTCTTGACAGAAAGTATGTACCTGAACAACACAAATCCGAAGTAGCCGAGCTTCAATGCAGACATTGAATATCCGATGGGTAAAAATAAAAAATAATTAATTGATAAGATTCTAAATTTATTTACTCATGAGAGTTTTCGATGACAATAAATTGAGGGTATAATAGAAAATAAGTTTTGCCCTATTTTAATTTTTCAAAAAATGACAAGTTAAAAATCAAATAAAAAAATATATCTGACAACTAAAAGTGAACAAAGAGACTACCGTACATCCAAGAAGATGCAAGTTGTGATACATTCGATGTATCATATGGACAATTGCATCTTTTTTTGTTTCTTTTAAAGTTAATAATACTATGATTTTGACAACATAGATATATCAATTAATTGTAGTGATTATGATGTGGGAAATTATTGTAATCCAAAATGTTATTAGAGGTAATTAATTTTTCATTCTCTATAAAGTTCAAGGAATGCAATTATTATTAATACTATAAAAGTTAAATTATTTATGTTCATTTATAGATTAATTAAAAATTGATGTAACATATACATATACATATATACACACAATGTAAAGAATCTTTATTTTTTATTTAAATATATTTTAATAAGTTGTAGTTGGTCATTAATTAGTTTTTTTTTCATTTGTGTACATTAATAGCATCACAAAAGTGGAGTCAGATTAACAATTTAGGCATTCTAAAAAAATATTGCAAAGCAGGATCTATAAAAAAGCTATTTGGTTTGTTCGAATTTCTGAACCTCCCACTTAGCTTCGCCACTGATTAGGAAAGCCTCACCAATGGATCTCAAAATATAGAATATGTAAAATTATTTGATTTGACTTTATATGTCGTAATTGATAAGACTTATATAAAAATTTACTTTTTTGAAAAGATATTTTTTCTCCTAATGATGATAAGGAATAAGAATATTTATTATAAAAAAAAAACAGAGATAAGAATATTCATGAGTGGCAGGACCATTATTAAAATTATCAATTTGGCCGCATGAGCGGAATTAGTAAGCTATTGTCTTATCAACTAGTTAAATCAAATATCAGTTTTTTTTTTGAATTATGTATCAATTTGGTTGAAGTCAATAATTCTCAAATTATAACAAAACATAAATAAGAATATCAAGAGATATCGAAGCTATTATTCAAATTACGAATCTAGTAATAGGGATAGAGTTAGTATGTTATTGTCATACAAATTAGTTAATCAGTATGACAATAATTTACTATTCCCTCCGTTCACTTTTACTTGTCACTATTTCACTTATCGAGATTAAAATATTAATTTTGACCAACATTTTAAGATGTATTTTTTATCATATTAATATGAGAAAGATTACAAATTACAATATTTTTCGAATAATTTTCAACCTTTTAAATTTTAGATTTCAAATATTGAATTTAACTACTTCAATTTAGCTTTGAAATTTAATCAAATTGACCTCGAAAAGAGAAATAATGACAAGTAAAAGTGAACAAAGAGAGTATTTGATAATTGAAATGTCCGAGGATCAAACTAACTTGCGTACACTTTAACTATCACTTTCTGTGTTCTTCTTTACTTGTTACATTTTCCTTTTTGAAAGTCAAATAGTACAAATTTTGATTATTATTTTAAAACATTATTATTTTTTAAATATAAAACTTGATTTTATTTTAAATATTAATTACATCATTTTCTTACAAAATAAAATATATTATAAATAAAAATTAAAACATACTCTCTCCATTCCAAATTAATTGAATTTTTGAGGCAATAGACACATATTAAGAAAAATATTTAAAGACAAAATTTAAATCATATTTTTCACTATTGCCCTTTGTGAAGTCATAAATATTTAGTGTAATTTATCTCGTAGAAAATATAAAATTTCAATAAATAAAGTGACAAATATGAAAAAAATTTCAAACATTATCTTGAACTTTGAATAATTCAATTATTTTGAACCTTAAAAAAAGTCTCAAAAATTTAATTAATTTGAGAAGGAGGAAGTAACAAGTAAAAATGAACCGATTATAGAAATCAAACTTTTATCAATAGAGTGAAAGTTCACGTAGTTATCCAACTGAACTAAGATTCCCACCGAGCCTGGGTTTAGTATAAAGGAAAAAAAAAGGTCAAACCCCAAAAATAAAAATAAATAAATAAATCAAAATAAATTGTTTTCTCTTTTCTCCGGCTGCTGCTAAAATTCTCCCCTGTTTTTTGTCTCTCTCTTCTCTCTTTGTCCGTCACTCTCCGTCTCCGATCTCTCCGTCGCTCTATATATACACACATAGTTGAGAGTACTCACACACATACTGTTACTTTTGATGGAGTCGCTTTCGCCGGCGATCGGTCAGAAAGCGATTCTACCGTCGACGACTGGTTACACAGATCATGATCTCTTGTTAGGTTCTATTAGGTTGAGAAGTGTAAGGAATTTAAATAGAGCTTGCCGGAGATTGAGTATTCGAGTGCAAGCTGGAAACGGAGTATCGAAAAATGCTGCTGCCGCCGTCGGTGCCGGCATAGATTTTAGTGATCCTGATTGGAAGTTGAAGTATCAGAGAGAATTTGAGGCTCGTTTTAATATTCCTCATATGACTGATGTATTCCCCGACGCCGTTTCGTATCCGTCTACTTTCTGTCTAAAAATGAGGTAATGGCTCTCAATTTCAATTTTGCTTGGACTGGAAATTCTTTTTCTAGTTGTGCTGCTATTGCCTTTCGATTTTCACATTACTTTGCTACAATTTACCTTGCTCTTCGATTTAGCTGCTATGCTATTTCTATTTTTTTTTTCATTTTTGTGTGTATTTAGTTATCAAGAGAGTGCGTTAATCACCGTGAGGTTTCAGGTTCAAATCTTAGCCTACGACAAAAAACTAGGAGACTTCTTCCCTTTTTTAAGTCGTGGTGGACAAAGTTATGAGGTGTCAGGTATTTATGAAATTTGTCGAGGTGCTCTCAAGTTGGCCTGAATACTATGGTTATAAAGAAGGAACTATGTGTTGAATAGGTAGATGAACTGGAAATAATGGTGAAGTGTTTAGGTTTATTTAGTGAAAATTGTAGAAATTTCTAGGAGTTTAAATTTGATACTAAGGTGCTATATTGATATTTTATCCATTTCTTTTGCATAATATATTTAACTGGACTGGGTAAAATCTGAATTAATCGTGGTGCACTTGCGGGAAACTCCTTGCCGAGGGCCTGTGCACCCCCGGGATTAGTTAGTCTCTCTAAGAGACTCGGACACCCGGTGCAAATAAAAAAAAAAATTTTTAACTGGACATAAAGTTTTATACTTTAGTATGAGCTGTTGCAGCCAGAATCACCTGATTTTTGGAAAGGAAAATTAAAAGGAGGAGAGATGCCATTCAAGAGTGAAAAAAGAATATACTTTTATTAAATATGAACAGTGGAATTTTGTTGGACCAAATATGATATGAGAGTTGAAGCTCAAATATTTCCAATAATTTTAAAGTTATATATACTATTGGAGTTGTCTCAAATACTTTGCGGCAGTGTATTGGACGGCGAAAGGCGACAAAAGACAACAATGGCTATGCGAGCGGCGAGGCGCTCACCTTTTTGAAGTATGACATCAATTATACCAAGAAGTTAAAATATTTAATTGCATATATAAATAATTAAAATCTCAATCTCAAGAACATATTAACAAATATTTCAATTAAAAAACTGAAAATAGATAGTAGCAAAAAAAAAACCAAAGTCACAAACGTAGAAGTAACTCTAAAGTCTAACGAAGAAGGAGAAAAAGAAACATAGGATGATGAAATCTAGAGAAGAAAAGAAGAAATGCATATTGGTTGGACTTTGGTGTCTCCAGAAAAGTTTGGCTGGTTGCTGGAGAAGTCTAGTCGGGTCATTTGGTTGGAGTTGCAGTCTATCTCTAAGAGTGTAACTGTGCAAATTTGAAAAGAAAGCCCTAAAATTACCTTTTAACTTTTAAATCACCTTAAATTAGTCTTTTTTTTTTAAAAAATTTACAAAAGGCGACGTCTTTGTCGCCTCTTGCCTTTGTCAGCATTGTCGCTATGGTGTCGTCTTTTGAAGACCGCCTCACCACAAAGCCATAAGGCGATGAAGGGTCGCCTCGCCTCGCCTCTTGCCATTAGCGATAAGGCGATCGCCTTTCACAACACTGCTTTGCGGAGTATCATATGAATTGGAACATAGGAGTATTCTGTACCGCTAGTGTTTCTACATTCTGGTTTTCATATCAGGCTTTATCAATTATTCAAATTGTAGTATTGCTAGTTCTCTCACATATTTTGTTGGATTGCACTATTTAATGGAAAGCAATATACTTGCTTAATAATAATGAAGATTTCAGACAAAAAAATTTTCCTGATGTTTAATTTTACTAACTTTAATGCATCATTCCCGTTACAGGACTCCAATAAGTGAAAAATTTGCAGAAGGTTACCCGTCAGATGAAAAATGGCATGGTTACATTAATAATAATGACAGAGTACTACTAAAAGTAAGTCCCTACTAGTTTTGCATAGCTTTTCACTTACTGAATTAAGTTTCCTGTTGATTATGGAAGTAAAAAGAACCATGCATTGTTTTAGTAATTATGTCATAATGATCTACCACTTTCATGCCAAAGTTCTTCAAAATACAGTAAATTAGCAAAAAAGAATGCACTAATTTGAGGGTGTGTACCCTCAAATTAATGCCTGAAATATTGGTTATCACCCCCTTATGTTTTTGGGGTAATTGAATTTAGGTCAAAGACCATGCAATTTAATATATAGTTGATTATTGAGTGGCATATCCACTTCTCTGCAGTGAACTCCAACCACTTGGTTATTGTCTTTAATGTGAACGTCGAAATGCTCTGACTTGTAATAATGTAGTTTTCAACTTGGTAATGAGAAAAGATATAAACTTTTTAGGAATTTGCCTCCGGAACTATATTCCTTGTTTTGACATAGATAGATAGATTAAATAGTCAGGAAAAATATGTATCTTTAGTGGCCTTACAGTTGGGGTGGTTTCTTTAATCTCTTTGATTCACTTTTATGTAGCCTTTGATAGTGAATTTTTCTCTACTGGAAAAATACACCTCCATGTCATGTGGATCATTTTGATGGAAAGTAGGTAGGTAGGTCAAAAAGCTAAAAAAATCCAGTGTTGATTCGTAAGTATCTTTTTCTTCCATTAATTAAGAGCTCGAAGTATATTCCTTGCTGAAGATAGTACTGTCTCACTGTCCCGAAATTGATAGGCCTTTCACATATCAAGGACCATTTGTATTAATTTGTCTAAAATTTTGATCATTTGGATAATTGATAAAAACTAAAGTTGCTACATCTCCCATTTCAAAATGGTTAAAATATATATTTAAATATCTTAGTCAAAATTGGTTCGACCCCTGGGAAAGTGTAATAGGACTATCTTTGGAATGAACGAAGTTGTTAATCAAGTAAGCTATTTGTTTTTGTTGTCTGCTGATGAAAAAGTAAATGATTGCTGTTTTTTGTTTTTTTTGTTCTGCTTCCTCCAAGTCCATGCATATTATTTAATTCTAGTTGATCTAAGCAAGCAATTTACATTTCAGGTAATTAATTATTCCTCCCCAACATCTGCTGGTGCCGAGTGCATTGATTCCAATTGTTCATGGGTAGAGCAATGGTAAAATTCTTTAGCTTTTCTACTTTAAGAAGTTGCATGGATACAATTATATACCTGTTATGGAAATGATACAATTTTAACTTATCAGCTTAGCCACTCTCACCCCCCTTTTATTCAGGCACAAGCCTTTCATAGTGCAATGCACACGTGTAGATTGACAAAATAATTCTAGATTACTAATCAATCTTTCTGCATCTACGAGCTTCTGCTCCCAATTGTCACAAATTGAGGGCCTCTATCAATGTTGATTTTTCCAATATCCAGACCGTTCAACAGCCAACTTGGTGCTATCCATTTCCTTGCCATCTTCTCAGTTCAAGATATTAGTTCTCATCTGATAGAAATAAAACTAGAGCTTGAGATGTTTTCTTCAAAGACGAGGGGAGTGTTTTAGGAAATTACGCAGTCTATTTACTGGGATTTGGGGAAAATTGTGATGTGGAACAAAGTTAGCTCCTTGTAAGTGTTTGTTTTGGTATAGAATTACTGAGTATTGAGTAGAAGAGTTTTGACTGCCTCATAAGAATTGCGAATCAGGGTGGAAATCAATAATTTTGTGCCAAGCATGATTCTTATTTTAAACTTGGTAAGCCTTTAACACATATCATGATTATTATGGAATGAATTATTTTCAGGGTTCACCGTGCTGGTCCGCGAGAGAAAATATTTTTCAAGCCAGAAGAGGTGAAAGCAGCAATTGTAACTTGTGGTGGACTTTGCCCCGGGCTTAATGATGTTATTCGACAGGTATTATTATTGTTGGTTTTGTTTCTTTGATTTCTCAGGGATGTAGTTTGCTTGCTGCTGCACTGGTGTTGTTCTTCATCCTCTCTTTGTTTTCACATGATGAAGATAGTTATCACCCTTGAGATATATGGAGTGAAGAAAATTGTGGGAATTCCTTTTGGATATCGTGGGTTTTCGGAAAAAGATTTAGCCGAAATGCCAGTAAGTTACTTTAACTCTTCTTCACTGCCCAAATGATCCTTAAATTTTTTAAGTTCTGTTATTCAGACGTAAGTGCGAAATCCTAACTTTGATCTCCAAATGGTCATTACTATTAATGAGATTACTCTACAGTGAATAAATTTCTCTTTAGAGAGATTTTAAGTATTGTACTGATTTTTGCCCACCTGCTTTGTTCTTAGTTATCCAGGAAAGTGGTGCAAAATGTTCATCTTTCGGGGGGAAGCTTGCTGGGAGTATCACGTGGAGGACCTAAAGTTAGTGACATTGTGGACAGCATCCAGGTACTTGACTGACTTTCTCGTCTACTCCAATCATATAGCTTGCCTCGATCGTTGCATGAGAGACTGTTTTGCTAGGCTTATATAAGATTCGCCTCTTTTACTATTGTCAGGAAAGAGGAATCAACATGCTCTTTGTGCTGGGTGGAAATGGTACGCATGCTGGTGCAAATGCAATTCATGATGAGGTTGTTAATCCTGGCCTCTACATTCCTTTGGGGTCAATATGCATTGTTGACTATTGTTCTCTGATTATTTGAGGTTTGATGTTTGATGTGAAGGTGGAGACCGTATAGAGAGTGAATTGAGAATAAATGATTCTCTCTAGTGTCTCCATTAGACTAGTAGAGTGAATGCCCCTCTTGCATAGAAACTTATGCGGATATTGGGCATTGAATGTGGATCCTTTTTTTTAATTAAAAAAAGAAATCGTCGCCTGAGAGATTCGAACTCTCGCGGGGAAACCCCATGTACTTAGCAGGCATACGCCTTAACCACTCGGCCAAAGCGACTTATTGATATGCCTTGTATTATAAAATATTAGATATAAACAGTAAACAGGAATGGCAAATAGCAACCTAAATACTGCATCAAACTCTGTCTCTCCCTAATGTTCGTGGTTGTTGAATAGTCAATAACATTAAGTCTTATCTGCTATTGTTAGAAATTGTTGTTTGATTTTGTCTGCTGGATGTACAGTGCCGTAAAAGACTTATAAAGGTGGCTGTAGTTGGTGTGCCAAAAACTATAGACAACGATATTATGCTTATGGATAAGACATTTGGTTTTGATACTGCTGTTGAAGAAGCTCAGAGAGCCATTAATTCTGCTTACATTGAGGTACTACTTTATGATCTGCTATAATTTCATGCACCCCTTTTATAGATGGTCTATTCTATGATAGGAAAAACCTTATACTTTTATGAAATGACCTACACCTAGACTCTTCTTTTCCTATGCCTTGCTCCCTTCAATTTGTTGCACCTCCTTTGACTTAATTCAATTCACAATCTCTTCTGAGAAGGAATTTCGTTGACAATCACATCAACTTCTCCTCTGTGACTTTGTCTCGGCATCGCTACATTCTCTTGATCTTCTACTGCAAGTTCAAGACATAGTCACCTTGTATTGCCAAATCTTGCAAGAATCCTCACTTTTTCTTATTTGGGAAATATCTTGTGATCAGTACCTATTTTGTTCCCGGTTTGTTGGACCAAGGGTTTGTTTTCTCAAGTATTTAAAAAAAATTCTCTCTAAAATTACATCTTCAAAAATGATCTCATGTTAAGGATTGATTTCCAGAAGTCAAGTGCTCATTTACTTTTTCCTCAATTTCAGCTGTTATAGATCATACTTCTTCTATGCAATCTGCTTTGGATGAAGTTTCCCTTTTGCCTTTTGCAGGCGCACAGTGCATATCGTGGTGTTGGAATTGTGAAGTTGATGGGCCGTAGTAGTGGGTTTATAGCTATGCAAGCATCCTTAGCTAGTGGACAAATAGACATTTGCTTGATTCCAGAGGTATGACTCATATCCATAAGATGTTATGTTATGTTTTCCTGATGAGTTTCTCATTAAGATCATATCTTATTTCATATTTCAGGTGCCTTTTAATCTGCATGGTCCTCATGGTGTATTGCGGCATCTAAAATATCTGCTCGAGACAAAGGGGTCAGCTGTGGTCTGTGTAGCAGAGGGAGCTGGGCAGGTTAGTTACGCCGTAATCATGGTTCTGCTGCGTTGGAATGTAGCATTACATGAGTGTTTTTCTTTTAACCAAAAAGGTCCCTTAGGTTGGAATAGGTTTACTTTCATTTCTATTGTATTATTATGGGCATATATGGTCCTTTTAAGTTTGCTAAACATGAGACTTTTGGTCCAACTAACAGAACCTGGAAGCAATCTCTATAAAACTAATGAAAGTTGCACGCACAAAGCATCGCCACTATAATTAAAGCACGTGACAACATTAAATTGCGCTTCAGAATTTTCCTCATAACTTTTTCCTTTTCTTCCTTAGCTTCTGCCTACCATCTGGACCCTCTCAATGATGTGTGTTATATTTAAGGACTCCAAATCCATATAATATGGAATTATGGAAAAAACCTCAGTCAGGTTGTCCTTGCTATGGCTACGTACTCTCTAGTGCGACTTCCATTTGTCTTGTAGGAATCCATTTGCATTTTTTTGCTACTTGGTTGAGAAGTGCTCAGGTTAGCAAACTTAAAGGATCTTTCGTGCTAAAGGTAACAAAATAGGGATAAAAAAATGACCTGCTGCCAACATAAGGCTACTTGTTAGTTAAGAACTCAATATTTGGTGAAGTAATTATTATCCTTGCCCATAAATTATCCCTTTTACTTTTTATTTATATAGTAGATATTTGTTTGTTTGTTTTTCTTTGTACTTTCTTTCAGTTCAATATTGTCACTAGACTAGACAAAGATCAAAGGTCACTTAGAGGTTTACAGTTTTTGGTTTCTTTTATCGTAGTATATTGTTTGCAAACTATAGTAATGAAAAAAGATGGATCAGTTTCTGATTACTTATAACACCTAACTTCTGGCTCAACCTTCATTGCAGAATTTCCTTGAGAAGACCAATGCAAAAGATGCATCTGGAAATGCTGTACTTGGAGACATTGGTGTTTATTTGCAACAAGAGGTTAGTGGCTTCCCAGCTTTACCTTTGTGGGCTAGATACACCTTAAATATTTGCAATGCATGTTAGCGTGTACAACCTTTATTCATCCCGAGGGTACCATTCTTTTTTGCTCTTCTTTTCTTTAAAGAAATTCAAGTTACTTCATATCTCTTCTAAGTGGTGTGTGGTATCTTTGTCCAAATACGAGCACAAGGCATGTAGTGTTCTATTTTAACATTTGCATTGGTAATCACTTCATGTCCTTAACTCTGCCTACATGAGCTTCGCAATGCACAGCCAGTCTCAAGCTAGGATGCAGGAGGAGTGTTGTGGTAGGTTAATGGTCAAATTGTTATAATTCACTGAATGTTATCGGGAATAAGCTAATACAGCATCTATATAAACGATCCCCAACTAATTTGTGAGGTGTAGTTGATTGATTGATTCTTAAAGCACCATAACTGGAAGTATAAATTTCATTGCACATCACTTTCTTATAATTCTTATTATGAGAATTCATGAGAATGTGCCTGCTCGCTGACAGATTAAAAAGTACTTCAAGGAGTTTGGAGAGACAGCTGATGTGAAATACATTGATCCTACTTACATGATTCGTGCATGCCGTGCAAATGCTTCAGATGGTATTCTGTGCACCGTACTTGGGCAAAATGCTGTAAGTCCTCCATGTTCACGTATTGATTAGCCATATTAAACCTAATGCTAGCTGGTTTATAAAGCAATACTAGCTCCATATATATCCATAAGAAAGATCATAGTTGTACGAGATAAACCAACAAACATAATTCAACCATTTATTTATTCAGTATACATGCTTCGTTTTGACAGGTTCATGGTGCATTTGCTGGATATAGTGGTATCACAGTGGGTATATGCAATACTCATTATGTCTACTTTCCAATTCCAGAAGTCATCTCTAAACCCAGGGTCGTCGATCCTAACAGCCGCATGTGGCATCGTTGCTTGACATCCACAGGCCAGCCTGATTTTCTTTGAATCATGAGACAAACTTATTTTATACTCCAGATATCTATCATCATGTGAATTAGACAAGCAGGAAGCCAAATTGATAATGTTTACGGCTTCGCCTGTTCCATTTGTCCAAGAAAATAACATGGAAATTAGGATTTCCCATCTTTTTGTCCGTCATACATTGTTTTGATGCCAGTTCAGAAGAGCATAATTTATATATGAAGCTTTGACAGAGAGTAAGAGTAGTAGCAGTTTCACTTGTTCTTCACATTCTGTAAAGGTACGTTACGGTACCATTTGATTATATCATCTGTTGATGTTCATTCATCTGTAGTTCACAACTTCCGCGGAACTATTCAATAATTTATGACATGAGAAAGCTGAAATTTTTTATATCCATTCAAGAATATATTAGATGTGGTTGTATCTGGTAAATTTCTGAGGGTCTATCGAAAACAACTTCTCTACCTCTAGTGGGATTATACAGGATATGTTATCGTTACTATGCTGTTGTACAGTAGTGATGACTGATGAGTTTGTTATCTTTGGCCAAGTATCAATGGCATATGAGATTATCATAGTGCAGACATAATACTTAGATGACATGAGAAAGCTGAAATTTTTTATATCCATTCAAGAATATATTAGATGTGGTTGTATTAGGTAAATTTCTGAGGGTCTATCGGAAACGACTTCTCTACCTCTAGTGGAATTATACAGGATATGTTGTCATTGCTATTTTGTTGTACAGTAGTGACACGGGAGGACTAAATCACCTTCATTGAGTTCCGTTGAACCTGTAACTATAACGATGGCTTTAGAAAAATCATTGGTAGAAAGTGTTTTTTGTTGGGTTCCAATGCTGGTATCGGACATTGAATGCAGATTTTTTTTATATAACAAAAAAGGAATCGTCGCCTGAGAGATTCGAACTCTCGCGGGGAAACCCCATGTACTTAGCAGGCACACGCCTTAACCACTCGGCCAAAGCGACTTATTGATATGCTTTAGTGAAATATTATATAATATTAGTTAGAAACAGTAAACAAAAATAACTAATGCTTCCTCCGTCCCATTTTATGTGACACCCTTTTCTTTTTGGTCTGTCCCAAAAAGAATGTCACCTTACTCAAATTGGAAATAATTTACCTTTAAATTCTCCTTTTTACACTTAATGAAATGATTCTCAGCCACACAAATGTCTAAGAATGATTTTAGACCACAACTTTTAAAAATCTTCCTTTTTTTATTAAACACCGTGCCAAGTAAAAGGGTATCACATAAAATGAAACGGAGAGAGTAGCAACAAATACTGCATCAACCTCTGTTTCACAATCAATACATAAACACTACATTCATACAACTCGAATACATCCCGAAAAAGCTATAGTAGAACAAAGCTAGGGGTAGCAAATCAACAGTTTGAGTTGAATTTGTGCAGATCAAAATAGACCGAATCAATAAATGAGTCACTATATAACATTAATTCCCAATTTGTCACCCTTAGATGGATCTGAGTGTTCGGAACATACTAGCCAGATTAATTTAGATTCATATTGCGTAGGACTCATTAAGTGAGAATGCTGATTTCTTCATTCTAGAACTCGAGGCCCTGTACCAAAAAATGTTGAACAAGAAAAGCTTACTCCATTAATTTTGGGTAGAGTTACTAGTACCGGGTGTTAACACCAAATCAATGCAATTTAACATAATTAAAGGATTTAACGAAATGAAAATATACATCAATTAACCATGGTTAAGTGATAGTTGTGTATATCTTAACACATATCGCACATTCATTGGTTTAGTGTAAATATCAGGTGTAGGTAAGTTTGATGTTACTGTTCTACTAAAATTGACCTTGTCAAAGTACAAAATATTAGCCGATTTTAATTCTTTTCATATAAACATCTGATTGCGCGTGGAAAAATAGTTATGATCGTATATGTTTGAGAAAATGTACATACGTTGATCTTCGCATATCAGGAAAATATATTGGACAAGTAGAGATGAATCAATAATAGACACTGCATTTGATTAACACAAATGACAATCAATGTATAGCACTCTGAAGAGTATAAATGATACAGTACATCGTCGAGAATCACATAAAAGATTAAAATCACATGCAATAAGAAAGGTAAAAATCACGCGGTTGAAGCTGGAAGATTAGTTGGATGGAGGAGGTGAAAGTGTTGGAATGGTTGGAATTGCAGGAATGTTTGGAAGTGAAGGCATGTTGGGCAGAGGATTCGCGGGCATTGGAGGCAGAGTCATTTTCGGAACAACAGAGGGCAATGTAGGCAAGGAAGGTAATGGTGAATTAGCTGTGGGAAGCGTTGGCAATGATGCAATACTTGGCAATGGTGGCAATGTCGCGGGCAATTTGGGAATAGTAGGTAATTGTGGCATTGTTGGTTGAGGCAACGATGGGATCGTAGGCAAGTTGGGAAGTTGCAGTAGGCTACGAGCAGCATGACTTGTCGACATGCTTGATAAGGAGAATAATGCTATGATCGCGAAAACAATGGAGAAGTTGATGGAAGTAGCCATTGTTAATTTGCTCTAAATTGCTTTGTTTTCACAAGGATTGAGTTGATGAGTTTGATCATCACTAAAGAGTGCATATATAGGGGAAGTTGTTGAGGGAGTAGAAGGATTTGGTGAAATTTGGATCAACCATATTTGGTGGACAATTGAGTATTCGGGACATACTAGTCAATCTAATTCAGATTCACATCGTGTTGGACCAATTGAAGAGAGAGCTTCCTTCTAGAACTCGTCCTGAAATCTTTGGTAAAGGATGACAGTATCCCAACCATTTAAATACACCTTTGTACTTGTTTATTTTTTTCTTTTTAGTTTTGCTAATATTGTTTTCTGTTGATCCTCTTAATGGAGATATGTTTGCTTGCCTAATTTTTGATGGTCAATCACCTAATCAACTCAACAATATAATAATGTAAACTAATGCACATTGAAATATATACTGTTTTTCAGTATAATTTCTAAGAGGCAAAGATGGTAACAGTGAATTAGCTGTAGGAAGTGTTGGCGGGAGGACGTCCGGTAGCATTTTATGGATCAAGGAGTAGGAAATAACAATTTCGACAGTTTTTTGTGGGTGTTAACCCATGATTGATGAGGTTGTTAGGGTTCGGGACCAACTTTTCCAAATAATTATACGAGTGGGTCCGTAACAAGCTCGCTAGGAGTCCTAGGTTTCTTGTGATTGTTTAACCAAATATATTGAACTTCAAAATATTGTTGAGCTGATTAGTTATTTAAGCATCATATATTAGGCAAGAAAACATATCTCCTAAGTAGTTGAACAACATTGGTAGGATCAACTAACAACAATCCTATAGAACACACTTAGTATTAGCAAAACTAAAAACAAACAATATAGTTGTCATGCTTCCACACCAAACATATCATACATTATTCAACAACTTACCCTATATATACCCCTTTAGAAAATGATCAAACTCACTCAAATTTCCAACTTACATCCAAAGCAATCTTGAAAATTACAACAAACATGTCTGCTTCAAGCAATTACTCAATCCTTCTCTTGTTGATCATAGCATTATTGTCCTTATCAACCATATCGACTAGTCATGCTGCTCGTAGCCTACTGCAACTTCCCAACTTGCCTACGATGCCCTCATTGCCTCAGCCAACGATGCCACAGTTACCTACTATTCCCAAACTTCCCGCGACATTGCCACCATTGCCTAGTGTGACATCTCTGCCAACACTTCCAACACTGCCCTCTGTTGTCCCTAAAATGACTCTGCCACCAATGCCCGCGAATCCTCTGTCCAACATGCCTTCACTTCCAAACATTCCTGCAATTCCAACCATTCCAACACTTTCACCTCCTCCATCTAACTAATCTTCTAGCTTCCAACCGCGTGATTTTTACCTTTCTTACTGCTTGTGATTTTAATCTTTTATGTGATTCTTGACGATGTACTGTATCATTTATACTCTTCAGAGTTCTATACATTGATTGTCATTTGTGTTAATCCAATTATGCAGTGTCTATTACTGATTCAGCACGTAATTGTTGTTACTAGGACGCTTTTGATATGTTTAGTACACATAATTCGACGATTAACTTCAAGAATCAAACAATTTAAGTGAATACATCTCGTTTAACCATAATTAAGTATGAAAAAGTATGTACAGAAGACATATTTCATTGATTTGATGTAAACACTCGATGTGGTTAAATTTTTACCAATTGATAATTTTGGAATCTAACAATTGGTCCAAGTGAAAACAACACATCAAGTGTTAGTGACTAGGTTATGAATTTAATTTCTAGATCAAGAATATTGAGTTGTGCCCAAACTCATATGTTAAAGCCTACTTCTACTCTTACGAGGTCTTCGGTTTGAGTCCTAGAAATATAGTATTGTCTTAGATGGTAATGTTACTTCCCTACGCGAATCTAGATTAATAGGTCCAAAGTGAATATTGAACACCGTGGCATTAAAACAACAATTTTGTCGTATAAAATTAGTAAACATAGTAGGTACTATCAATAAGTCGCTTTGGCCGAGTGGTTAAGGCGTGTGCCTGCTAAGTACATGGGGTTTCCCCGCGAGAGTTCGAATCTCTCAGGCGACGTTAATTTTTTTTGAATATTGTTATAACGAGTTCACAAACCGAAAATCGAGTCAATAATATATCAAGTCGGACCAAACCGATCAATGGACACCCATGCTGAGATCAGTCATACCGGGATATACTCATGATAACATTATCTTATATCGAATAGTACCCTCATATTGTTAATGTTCGTGCTTTACTCGGTATAAAAATAGTATTGAATATAATATATATAACTAAACATAAGTTAAGAACACTACCAAACAATAAATTATATATAATACCAAAGTTACTACATATATTATTTTCACTAATACCTCCTGCCAAACGACTTCTAACTTAAAACAACAAATCGAAATAGTAAAATTATACAAAAACACTCAAATGAAAAGTAAAAAAGAACAAGAGACAAACCCAAAAAAGAAAAAATACAACAAAAAGAATGTACCACTTCACTTTTTTCCACAACTAACACCTTTTGCTCATTATGACCACAAATCTTTGTCTCTTTAGAGTTGTCCATTTTTGCAAACATAATTCATTGGTCCCCCTAGTAAACGTGGCCTTTTATTCCCCAACAAATCCTGGCCCATATTTTGTGGGCCAAAATTTGCCTTGTCCATAACCACTTTTAATGCCCTTCTCAATTGCACTAATAGCCCTTCTTTGCATCCATTTTCTAACAATTGTAGCCACAATACACACTTAATTCTCCCTCCTACTGTTGACATTTCTGCCCTTACAATTTTCCCTTGTACTGTACTTAATGCCCTTCTTAATTCCATCATAATATCTGGCCTATCTTCACAACACATTGATGCTTTTATCACTAACGTTCCATCCGAGTTGCTATCAGTATTATTATTATTACTATAACTTATGTTTAATTCGTCCGATTCACTCGGAAACATTAATTTCGTCATTAATGTCGTGTGATCGTCATCGTCATCGTCGTTTTCGGACATTGTCGTTGCTGCTCCTAAGTCTGATGTTGTCTGCTTTAGTTCCCTTACACACCTTACTGCCTCTGCTAGTAAAGAGGCCTTGTCTGTCTGCCCAATTTTTGGATCAACAAATAAAGTTAGAGAAAATGATAAAAGAAAAAAAATGGTCCCTTATGTTAAGGATAAGTTCAAAATATTTATGTCGCAAAATATTTAACGATAATTGAGTTAATGTTTTCAATTGTTATTGTCTTTAAACATAATATAGCGGTAGTTATATTCAGGGCAGAGCTATACTATATTTAGGATGTTCAGATACCTCCTTCGATGAACCTTCTTTGACTAGTTTATGTGTCTACTCTTTCAGATTTTGAAATCTCTTAGTGAAAATTCTGTCTCCGCTACTGATTATATTATGGTTGCTAAATAATTGATGTAAAATAATTTATAAATTATAATAATTTTCTCTATTTAATTTTTGAAAATTTTAGTCAATAATAAATATATAACTTGGACCCTACTACCAACGTTAACGTGTAAAAGTTGCCTTTTTGAGCGTGAAAATGTGGTATTATTTCTAGCTAGACACAATCATTATGAAAATTATTTAATAGCAACTATACTATAAGAGGTATATTTGACTAAATTGTATATTTCTTTTTATATCATAAATGAATATTTAATGACTTTTTTTGGAATATTAAAGGCGGAATTAGGTAATTTTTAGTGTAATTTCATTAGTGAGGTTAGGGAGAGTGTACACAGTATTGAATCCTCCACTCAAGTAAAGTATATCAAATCAGATATGAACATCGTAACTAAAAGAACCTAAGATTATACTCTAAATTGCATATTTATTTATTAAAAGAAGGTCCATTCTACAAACAACATATGAAACCTAGCAAACTATCACATGTTGTGTAGTGTGTAAAAGCAAAAAAGCTAAGAGACTATTAGGGCCTAGGGGCTTCATGATTATTGAATAGAATACATGCATCATATTTCAAGTTCAAAAATATTAGAGCTAACATATATTCAGTGGTGAATTCAAAATTTTCTAAGAATATTTGACATAGATACACAATATAAAGATTCGCTAAAGAAGATTAAACTGTCCACCTTTAAATCTATATGGCTAGAGGTGGCAAAATCTAACCGTTTTTTAGTAACTCACTCGACCTTTCCACATTTTAAACAATAGAATACATAAAAGCAGCAACGAAGTCAGAAATTCGATTGAGATATTCAAGATCAAATGCATATATGTATAAAAAGTACTAATATTTAGCCTACATACATAACATATAAATTTTTTAGCAAAAGACGTTCAACTAACCATCCTTAACCCTGATACATGGCAAACCCTAACCACTTTTTAGTAACTCATGATTCAAGTGGATTATAACATGTTTATCGACTTAACTCAACCTAACCCAACCCGTCCATTTGTCAGCACTAAATTATGAGTCAAAAGTTGCAAAATCGAAAAAAACTTACTTTGATAGTGTTAGGAAGTAGATTCCTAAGAGTAGCAAGATGTCCATTGATTCTTTTTCTTCTTCTTCTTTCAGCTTCACTATGACTTTTATTAGCTGCAATTGCTTTAGCTTCAGCCATTGATCTTGGACTAACACTTGAACTTTCCATATTATTCAACATTTCACTTGATGATGAATTAATAATTCCATGAATAAAATTATTATATGAATCTGAACATGTCATATTTCCTAGTTCATAAAAACTTGGAAATTGATACATTTTTTTGAAAAAAATAATTTGAACCTTGATGAAGAAAAAAGGTAGAATATATGGTGATGATATATAACCAAAAAAAAGATTGTTGATTAAGAGGTTTTTCTGAAAAATGTTCTGAAGATTCTTTGACAAATATTCTTCACAAAAATTTTGGTCAGAGATATTGATTTGACTGAAATTTGGATTTTTTTAAATTTTTTTACTAAAGTTTGTGAGTTTGGTTTGTTGTATGAGCAAGTGAGAAAATGTGATTAGTTTGGTTTTTTATAGTAGTAGCAGTGTGAAATTTTTGACATACCTTTTGACTCATTCAGAGTTTATGAAAGAGTTTTTAATGATTATATATATATATAAGAATGTGATGTATTAAGCTTTCATTATGTGTGGAGTTATATTAGTGGTGGAGTTAATATTTTTGTCAAGGGTGTTCATACTTTTAGAACATGGGTAGATGCATGATTTTTGCATCAAGTTATATATCAAAATATCTATATTTAACCTATATATTCGAAAAAAAATTCCGACGAAGGGTGTTCATCTGACCATCCTTGGGTGAATGTAGCTCCGCCCCTAAGTTATATAAAAGAATCAAATCATACAAATCTATGATATATATAACTTATACTTTTTTTCCGAGATTGTTTTCAGTATAGCTCGAACTTATCAATGGAGGAGTCATAATTTTCTTTAAGGGAGTTCAAAATTTTAAGAAGTAGCTAGATTAGACACACAAACTAATTGAAGGGGCATCGATATCTAATTCATGTATAAACATTATAATTTTTTGTCAAACGGAATTTAAATAAACCCCTAATTACTATGTGACTCCGCCATTGAAACATGCATGCAATAACTTTATAAGTTTGTATATTTATTCAACTGAGGAAATAATCATTTCATATCACTTTATATGTCCTTTAGGGTTTACTGTTTAGTACTGTTCTCTTTTAGCTGATTTCACTTAATAAAATTAATGTTTTTATTGGAAAAAAAATACTATAGTATACTTTTCATTCTATTTTATGTGACACTGATTAACTTAGCACGAAATTTTAGAAAGAAAGATTTTCATCCAAATTTCTAACCTAAAATAAGTAAATCGTCTCATGAAAGAAAAATTAAAAAGTTTACAGTTATATTGTTTTCAAGTATAAAAATCTATTATTAAACTAAAAGTTCATAAATAAAAATATACTGAGCTTGCTCATATTGTCGATTCTCAATTTTCCTTCTATGGGGTTTTGAAGTTTATTTTGGATTTGAAAAAAACTTTTAATTTAGGTGCAATTTGTTTGTTGTATGTTTTTCAACTCCTCTAGTGTGAGCTTATACATATTATCGATTTCAAATTCAAATAAAGAAAAGAGAGTTATTGTAGATTGACAGTCAATATGTAAATTTAACTTTAATAAAGTAATGAAGATTTATACAATCGGTTTAAATTCGTTTGAGACTAAGACTGAATTTACAAAATGTAAAATATTCTTCAAATAAAGAAAACTTAACATACTAAATTCATGTTACATACGAAATCAAAAGAAGAATCGAATCATAAAAATCTATTATATACACTCTTATCCGCTCTTGATATCCTAGAAAAGGCATATAATGAAATTTAACTATTCACAACTGCAATGACTAAAGTGCAATTTGACTTGGAATAGTAATGTTTCCACTACCTATTGTAAGACAATTATAACTTCTCCCAAAAAATAATACAAAAAGGGGGTGAATTTAATTTTAATTTTTGGAATATTCTTTAATAAAAGAGTTCAACCTTTTGAAGAATTAAATCAGATGTCTAGAGTTTGAGTTTTGAATGTAAAGTCATTTTTGTTAGAAAGTGTTTTAGGATAATATATTTAGTCAGAATCAAATCCTATTTTTTAGATAAATAACTTAATATTCAATCAAATATAGCATGAGTGTTAGTTTATATATTATTCAATCAATCCTAGAAAACATATACATAAAATATCTGGTTTGACAAAGAGATCATAGATTCACGTAAACCACAATTTCTATAGTAAATCCGCCCTTTAAACACAGTTAACTGATGTCACTCAATTGAAAGTGTTGACACACGTCACTTGACTCATCGGCTTACCATAGGTTCAAGCTCTTAATGTTGCACATTTGTATATATTTTTCTCGAATCCAACATATAGTAATAATATCATATCCAGTATAATCCACATATGAAGTAGGAAAAGTTATTATTCCAGATTCTATCTCTATCATAGTAAGATACAGAGATTATTTTCAACATAGAGATTTTTTTTTTGAATCAACAACAACAATAAGATACCCAGTGGAGCACTCTCACAAGTGAAGTCTGGAGATCGAGAGTAAAATGCACGCAGACCTTACCACTATCTCATAGAGATAGAGAGATTGTTTCTGAAAACAGTGCAAAAATAATATGTATCATTAATCTCTATGAGGTAGTGATAAGGTCTGCGTACATTTTATCCTCTCCAAACCCAACTTACAAGATTTTACTAGATATATTATTATTATTTTGCGGTATTAATATGTATGTTCAATTAAATATAAAATTTTTATGTGGATAAGCATGAGTGGTTGAAGATATATATAAGAAAAAAGATAGACAAAAAGTAGAATATTATTTTTGGTTTCACAAAGATGTACTTTTTAAGCTTTGACAGAAGAAGAGTTTCCTAATATTCAAAAGTGCAATCATTTTCCGGCGCAGTTGATTACGGTAAATAGGCCAGAAAGAATATATTGTACAATTTAAACATTCTATATAGGTTTTGACAACTCATAAAATATTTATCTGTATCGAATATTTATAATACACATAAGATTTAGAATGAGATCATTCGATGGAAGTTAAGGGTGGTCTCAGTGGCAGACAAAATGAGAGAAACAAGACTGCGATGGTCTGGACATATAAAGAGAAGAGGTGTTGATGTTCCTATTAGGCCAAAAAAGTATTGGGAGAAGGTGATTAGACAGGATATGACGTAGTTTCGTATCACCAAGGACATAATCTTAGATAGAATAGTGGAGTGGAGGTCACGTATCAGGGTGGAAGGTTAGACGGTTAGTGGGGGTAGGATGATGTCTGATCTTGGGATATAGTAGGGTAGTAGAGGTAGTACTTGTGTCCTTATATATTGTGTTGTTATTGTCCGTTATTTATTTTGCTATTTTTATTATCTTTATGAATTATCGTTTGTTTTCCACTCTAGTTGTTTTGTTTCATATCTAGTATTTTCTGCTTTTGAGGATAAATTTTTTAAGATGATTCGGAAACAAACTCTCTATCTCTATGAAGGATAAACTATGGTAATATTTTATTTATGTTCCACTTGAGGTTAAACGTAAGACAAAAAAATGATATATTATATGTAGTTAACTTTTTATGGAGAATTAATTCAAATAGTTAATTACTTACTTAATCACTTAGCTTAAAACTAACTAGCGAAATATGATATGTGTATATATATATATATATATATATATTGACTAGAGACTATTCATATAAGTTAAACATTTGAGTCAGAATTAAGTAATATTCCTGAGTCGAGGATCTTTTGAAAATGAACTCATTCTAGCTATATAGTATATAGTCTCTTAATTATATTCCCTTCCTATATTATTTTTGTTTGTTTTTGGTATTTTTGGGGTCCCAAGACATAAGAGTAGCAAAGGTAAAAAGAAAAAAAAACAGCCTTTTCTTTTCTTTTTTTCCTGTCTATTCCATTGTCCCTCCACTATTGAAACCATGGGGACCCAAAAAGATGTAAAAAAATAAATAATAATAAATAAAAATAATAATAATAATAATAATTTTTAACATCACTATTTTTATCCTATAAGCTCCAAGGTTTTAATTCTACCTAGGAAACCTTACACACCAATCTGATCGAGGATGGATTCATGTTTGATTAGCTAGTTGATAATTGATACATAATATTGAGCGATAGTTAATAAAAAGTTAATAACTTGTTAGGATTTAATTATGTTTTAGCCGACAAGTTAAAATTAGAGTAAATGATTCAAAATCATATTTAAATTATTTTTTTTGGATTTTATATATCAATTGTCCGTTATTTTTGTATTTGTATACTTAATTATCAGTTTATTATTCATTTTGTATTAGAATACACTTTGATGTTGAGTTGGCTAAATAACACAGCTGAATTTTTTTTGTGCGTGTATGAATTTTGTACTCGAACTGTTAAATGTTTGTGTTTCTACTTGAACCTAAGTATATATATATATATCAAAACATACCTCGACTGGTTAGTGATGGTAGTGAGTGGTGTACACTTTTTTTTAATTTGTTTAGAAATGACACTTCACGCGAATAATTAAAGGATAGTTTGTTTAGAAATGACACTTTTTAAAAGTATTTTTTGTGAGTTTTCACTATTATATGTTTGTATTTACTATCCTGAATTATGTATTAAAACACTTCTCAAAATTAATAAGTCAATTATCACATAAATAAAAATTTTATGTAAAATTAAGTTGTCGTAGATTTTTTTATGATTGTATTTAAACACTTGATTCAGTACGAATTTTGTTTTGATAAATAATTGTATTCAAATTGATCCTAAATTCATTAGCTATCTTTTTCTTGAAACTAATTTTATTTTATTTATAACCTTGTAAATACATAATTATGATTACCACTTGTCTTCTTCTTAATTAATTACCAAGGGTAAATTAACTTTCACCATTCTATTATTACGTACCATATCCTTTTTCATTTCAATCAAATGAAATAGGGTTTTAATTCTTAGGCTAAAAATAATAATAAAAATCAACATAACTGATAAAATTATTATCATGCGATTTAAGATATTAGAAATTAACTTAAGCTGTGAAAATAATCTCTTATAGAAATGCGGATTATAACGACTACATATAATATACTTTTTTGATTCAACGATAGCAAGAGTTTTACCGTACCTAATCCGTATGTAAATGCTTAACTATATAGTTTTATGTTTTTTTTAAAAAAAATAAATCTATTTTCACACATACAAAATTGATGCTATTAATTTATAATCATGCATAAGTAGTTAACTTTTTCCACGTGAAATAAAATAATAATTACTATGAATATAAGACCAAATTTATGTAATTCCAAAAAAAAAAACAGCTGGATGGTCACTTTTAATGTTGGTTAATTAGAGGACATAATATTTTAGCTTTATCCAACAGTCAAAGTCAAATGTTTCCAACAAATAATAATGTGCGATAGAGAAACTGTTTCCGAAAGACTCTTTTCTCAAAAATAATAAGCTCTATAAGCAGAAAAAACTAGATATTACTAAAGTGGAAAATAAAGGTAATAAATGTAAGACAGACAATGACAATATAAGATATAAAGACACGACTGGTCCTTCTAACCTACTATATCACAAAGACAAACAATCATCCTACCTCTACTAGTCGTCTAACCTTCGACCCTAACACGTGACCTCCACTCTTTTTTATCTAAGGTCATATCATCGGTGAGATGAAGTTTCGTCAAATCCTGTCTAATTACCTCTCCCAATACTTTTTCGATCGACCTCTATCCCTCCACATAATCTCTAAATTCAACCTCTCGCACCTCCTAACAGGAGCATCAACACACAGTTATATTCAAAACTTAAATTCGAATCTATATTAAATGGTGTGTAAGAAAGGAAGAATTTCACACGTTTAAAAAATTGAGAAAATGAAAGGTGTAAACAAAGAAAATAGAAAGTCAAAGAAAAGGAATTGCTTTTTTAAAATAATTTTTTTTTAAAAAAAACTAAAGTGTTAATACAACTTTGATTTATATATGTGTTAATTATTTTACTAATAATCAAAAGTCAAACATGTTGAATATTTTGACATACTTTGTCAGATTCGAAAAATAAAAGTCAAAATTAATCAATGGTTATTTTCAAATTTTCCTCTAATTTGAATATGATCACTAACATAATCACGTTATTCACGTATAAACTTTAACATTAGTCAGTTTTGTTAAAAAAAATTATTTACCAAACTAAATCAAACTAATTATGTCATTTTTAAAAGCGAGGAACGAGTGACCACAAGCTCCGCTGATATGCAGTTAGCTTAAAACATGTTCATCATGTGGTCGAGGTCGAGCAAAACCATCTTCTCTGGTCTCCCCAACACATTCTTGATACGAAAAAAACCCTCCCACCATAGAGAAGAGATCGAAAGTCTAGGTCCCTTGCATTTGGGGTTCAAATTCGCGACACCCAATATGGATGTGTTAGACACCAACCGCCACGCCAAGCGGGCCAATTTGGTGAGTTTGGACATGCAAGATTTTGTCGTCCGCCGGACTCCCAGATGTGTTTTTAATGTTCACTTTTTGTCCAACCTTCCCCTTTTGTGTTCATTTTTTTAACCTACTTTAGCTACTACTAATCAACTATGTTTGCTCGGATTCTTCAATAATATTGATAGGAGCATGTCGACTCCTTCAAAAATATAATATTTTTTGAAAAATCCAAAACAGATGTGATAACATTTTTGGAGAATCCGAGCAACATAGCTAATGATGAAAACTCAGCCAACTGCAAGTGAATTTTCATTCAACAACTTGACTTTCAGCAGAGAAATGCAAATTGTTCTGTTGTCGAAATTAATAAGAAAAAATTGAACAGTTTGAAATACATTGAAATTGCTTGCATAAATGCAATCTCCAAAGGCTACATTTCGATCGATTCTACTCCTTTTTCGATTTAGAGAGAGCTTTCTTTCTCTGTCCGAGCATGTAACCGTACATGTGAGGACTGCCTGTGAATCCAAACGAAGCAAACTAATCAAAATCTAGAACGGAAAACACCGTCATGAGGTAAGGTGTAAGACAAGGTTGAACAAAAGGAGTGTATGTTTGAGAATACTTGCCTGGGACATAGATAGCGAGGGCAACAAGTCCTGCATAGTAGTAATCGAAAGAGAAGTTCCATTTGTTTGGCATCCTAAGACAATACTTCTCCGATCCCTAGAAAAGAATAGTTCGATTAGGGAAGACGCACCATGCACATAAACAGAACAATCACTATCAGAGCTCGTGGCAAGGAGCAAAATTCCAATTACAAAGAGACGAACAAACTATGTATATATAGTTGCAGAAACTTATGACAAGTGCATCCGAGAGGCCAAGATAAAAACTATAGAACAAATTGTTTTTGATGCCAAGACAGGAGAGGAAGCCAGGAAATGGTGCAATTTGGAAGGTTATGGATACAACGACGTGTTGCTACTACACTGAAAATCATTTTGTAGAATAAAACAAGTAAAGTTATGATGAAAATTATTCAAAGGAGAAACATACTTCTCAAACTTTTCAGAAATCTGAGTTGAAAGAGAGAGATGTTGTTTCAGTACCTTGATATAAGGCAGAGCGCTATATATCAAACCAACTTCACTTGTGATGCCACTAGGATACAGCAACAAGAAGGTACTGTACCTGCACCAAGAAAATCGATACCCAAACTTCAGCTTTGAGATCCAAATCAAACTAAATTGTATCTGCCAGAGAAGGTATTTGCCATTACTAGAGAAGAAAAAGATGGGCACGAATCTGATTGGTTATCCATTCATATAAAGGTTTGCATCTCAATCCCATGTATGATGATGCACTTGTGAAACCATCTTAATTACTTTTTTTCTTTTATTTCCCATTTCTTGTCACTTATTTTACATTCCATTCTGATCTTGATCATCTATAATGGCATCATTTGTCCTCTATATAGAAGAACATTAGCCACTGGAAACACCGTTTCACGTGTTTCCCGTTCAACTTGCTTGCATGTGTTAGACATACCATCAGCGTTCATCCTGAGCCAAGATCAAACTCTCCCTGAGATTCATAATTGCATAACTTATAGCTTCCTCGTTCGTAAAGTCTAGTCGACCTATTGATCCACAAGGATCATCATCAAATAAATGAGCATTCTCTTTCTGACAAGCAAAGATACACTTCTAACCTCAGTAACTAATGATCAAGCGAGGCAGAGAACATTTTGTTTGTATTTTTATGGCAGAAAAGATGGGATTCCTAATTATTCAGTCCAATCTAGTCATATATACTGATCAGTATAATCTTGTATATTCACCTATTCTCTACAAGAATTCTGATTTACTGTCGAAAAGGCGAAGAAATAAATTCATCATTCCACTACACTCAATTCAAGAACTCGAATATGAACTAATGCATTGTTCAGGCATCTCAATTGAAATCCCTATAAATGGTAGTTTCCGTCAAAATAGTATTCTTCCATATCTGATGCACATGTGAAAAAATTGTTGCTCTAATGAAATGATAGTCTCTTTTGTGTGTTTATTTCATAAGAAAAATAGGTGTTCCATTTTAAATGGATCAAAAGCAGGTTGAAGGATTTGTTAACAACAGATTACCTCCAAGTCATTTATCATGTGAACTCATTTACCAGGCTCACAGTTAAAAGGGTCATACCTTAGCCACAAGAGCCACGAAGGTGCAGAACCAAATGCCTCTTTTGCCCCAAAAAATGAATATCGGATGATCTGAAGTTTGAGCAGAGAGAATATACCAATAATCAACATGTTGCTTAACCATGAATTGACACGAACTATCAACACATTATATGAGTATGATTAAGCATTCATGAAATGACATCGTTAATAACCAAAATTGGCCGTTGGTCAAAGATTGAATTACGATAATTAAGTGTATTATTTAGGGATTAAAAAGAACAAATGCATCAAGCAAACCATTAACCATTGTCTACTGATATCCCCTGGTGTATAGAATTTCTGAATAATTGAACAATCATCCATTTAACAGTTTCACAATGCACAAGGATGCTTTAGAGAAATTTGATTATTTAAACATTCATGTTGGCCCTTATCAATTTAGAAAAGAAAAACAAAAGACAAGGATAGCTAAGCTAGCTATCTGTAAAAGAACTGTCTAATTTTGTAATATCATCGTGTACCAAACATATTTAGCTGCCCCTACAGAACATGCTACAACTTTTGAAACTACGAAGAGAATTCTTGTGAGAGGAATTCAGAACAATTCCCCGTCCAGGTATCTCTCTATCGTCTTCTCTTCCCATTTCTCCTATTACTCTCTTAAAAAAGACTTCTTGGTTGTCACTCTAACTGATGAAACTGATTCTTTATCCCCATAGGTCTATCGTTGAGAACAAACAGGATCCTCAGGAAGGATGATTGGGATGGTTAAATCCTGCTAATCTCCCACCGAGGATCTATTGGAAGCAACCTCTCTACCTCCCAAGGTAGAGGTAACGTTTGCATACACTCTACCCTCTCAAACCCAACTTGGGGATTACACTGGGTATGTTGTTGTCTCAGTTGGAACATGACACCAAATCAAAATGAAAGAAGAAGGCAATCTCAATTTTGATTTCAGCACTCATTGCTCGTGGTTCATGCTAATGGTGGTCTAATACATCGTAAAGCATTACTCATGATTGTTAGACTAGGATATTGCAAGTAAAAGAATCACGCTATGGACTAAGATTGATGATATTTTATCAATCTTATCATCAAATATTCATAGAGATAGAAATAAATGGATATGATGCGTTAAAAGAAAAGCATACGAGGTGTGAGTAATCTGTATCTTTTCATTTGTCTACCCAATAAAACTTGCTGCGTCCGTTGTTACTTCCAAACTAAGAAGTACATCCATCATAATCATTTGTGTGCCAAATCATTGAGAAATCAATCTTAACCTAAAACTATATAAGACTAGAAAAGAATGTGGGGAAAATATTAATGCTAATGGTTAATTTGAAAAAGAGGTGTTGCTCATCTATGCGTACTATGGCATTCTGACATATAAAGAAGAAACAGAGTCAAGTCACAGTTAACAATGCGTTCTTCACCTATATTTAGGCGTCTCTTCAACCTGCTTAAATTGTTCTTTTAATCACTGCAACAACGTTTGCAGAGAACAACTTCTCTACAGTTGCAATTACAGACTTGAAAACTCAAGTCACTATAAATACAGATGTTAACATAATAAAACTTGAAGCTTATGAATAAGCAAGCTCACCTCCGTTATAGACCAGCTAATCACTAGAGAACTAACAAGCATATGAGACCGAAGCTGCACCAGCAAACGAAACGAATTCATCCGTTAAAGTACTTTTATATTTTATGTAGGACTTCAAGGAAATTAATTAAGCTAACCTCAGGGAAACTCCACAGAATACCCCAGGTTACATATAATCTTGAACTTATCTGTGGAAGAGTTGCTGATATCGGCGATCTTACCAAACCTAGTCAAGGGTGATGGAAAAAGAATAGGTTATTACTATAGTTTAAAAACCTGATTTTACTTAGGCTTGGGATCAACGGGATCAAGTAAACTTACCCACTAAACCATGAAGTATCTGTTCCGCAATTCATGGGGAAAAGAAAATTAACATATTAGCATCTAATGATAATAACGCCATGCAATAAAAAATATTAAACCCACAGTTCTGCAGCAACAATTATTTACCCAAATTTGATTAGAAAATCCACAAGCATATAATAAGAGAACGGAAATGGCACAAACAGCCAGCTACATGTCGGTTACAGGCAGCTACACAAGGCAAGTTATATGCAGTTTCAACTAGAACTTTTAGCTAGCAACAGTAGCAGCACAAACCAATGAATGAAACATTTTAAAAGTATTTTAAAACTGACAATACGCATTAGCCATTACATTTAAGTAATTACTTCCTCCGTCATAATTTGTTTGCCTTACTTTCCTTTTTAGTCCATTTCAAAAGAATGTTTCTTTCTTTTGTTGGCAACTCTTCACTTCTAACTTTCCACATGACATGTTTAATACCACAAGATTAAAGAGTATTTTGATACATTCAACCAAAATCTTTAGTTTAATGCCACAAAATTCAAAAGTGTTCTATACTTTTTAACCCTCTATGTCTAGTCAAAAATAGACAAACAAATTGAAACGGTGGAAGGATGACATTATTAATCTTTAGAAGGAAAAGCATTATCATTTGATAAAGATCTTACAAAAGTAGGTATTATGTTTCAACCAAGCCTCATTAGTTTAAAGGGTCTGTAAACAAGCAAATTAGATTTGAAAAACAATTTCTTTTTCAAGTAACAAAAGAAGTATCTTTTGGGAATCCAAAGGAAAAAAAACAAGCTTTTACCTACACTACACTTAACTTAATGTTCTGGGGATGGAGAGGTAGAGTGTCAACAACTTTCAGCCATATTCCTTTAAAATTTGCCACATTTTCCCCAACATATTTGAATGAAAAATAAACGTATTAGGTAAATTTCCCAAAATAGATATTCCCTCATACTCCCTCCTTTTTTTACTTGTCATAGTTTTCTTTTTAAGAGTTAAACAATACGAACTTTGACTAATATTTCAAAATGAATATGATGAAAAAAATTGTAATTTATAGTACTTTTTGTGAAGTTTTTGAAAATTAATCAAATTGACTCTCCAAAAGCTCAACATAACAACTAAAAAGGAAAGGAGAGAGTATCTATGAAAGATTCATGAATGTCAATACAACATGATAATAACATTGCACCCACCAACACAAAATATACCAGTCTATATACAACATGATAATAATCATGTCGAGCCAGAATTTTCACTAAAATGTTCAAAATATGAAGTAAATACAATTCAAAATCTCCTATATGTTTACAAAAAGTAATTTTAACCAAATATAAGCAGCGTAAAGGGGGTTTGGCCCTAGCTAGCTCCGCCCTTTACATAAACATAGTGGGAATTACCTCTAAAATGGCGGCGGTTTGAGCTAAAAGCAAAGGCTTCTCTACAGCATCATAGACATGTTCATGCCCAGACTCTTTCAAAGTTTTCACAGCAAGATAAAAAACTTGGAACCTGCAATTTCCAATTAAAGATCTCAGATCTACAGCCAACTAACAATGACAACAAAAAAGAAAAAAACCAAACAAATCAATCAATCAACTATGTTCAATCCAAAACAACTCCATATCTCCCAGCTACCTGAACCTTATATTTTCGATGCAGAACATAAATTTATGCGTAAAAATTCATTGAAATTGCAACAAATAGTAAATCTAAACCCATAATTATGAAATTACAATAGGTACAAGAACCTCAAATCCTGAACCCATAAAGTTTAAATCTTGAATCCAACTAGAGTAAAAATTACAGATACAGGAAGATAGAAGAAAAAACAAAAAGTGGGTATTGAAGTTTACCATCCAAAAAAGACAATCCAATTGTAAAGTGTGAGGTAAATGCGTCTAAGAACTGATAAAACTCCAGCCATTGAAGGACTCCAAAAAGCGTAAAACTTTGAAAAAAATACAAAAAAAAACCAATTGGGTATTGAAGGAAGAAGACTATTTATGAGAAATTAATCAGTGTAGGTGAGCAGATGAACTACTGAATCTGCTAAGAGTCTCATATTCTTTACCCTCTCAACTGTCAACGCTCAGCTGATAAATTTTCATTCAAAATTGTTGGAAGCTCCATTAATGTCGAGGGACACATAAAACGTCGTCGTATAGAGTGGGGCTGGAAATTTCCTCTTATTTAACCACGTGTCATATCATGAATGTTCTTTTTATTTACCATGACAATATTTTTATCGCGATCCTGATTCAAGAATCGATTATGAATTTTTGATTTGGAACTCAATTTCTAATTTTACGATCCATTTCCCAATCTGATAAATGAATCGCGACCTTAATATAAATTTTGGATGAATATGTGAAGCAATAAAAATTTATTTATTTTAAGGTATATTTACATCAAATTTATGAATACATAACATATTTATCGTTTAGTTATACAATAATAATAACAAATTCAATTAAAATTATTTGACTATAATAAATTTGAATTGATTTAGTGTAAACATTTGATACGAAGAAAATATTCATCATCAAATTATTGAGACTGAAAACATAGTGTGATAATTATTAATAATAAAAATACAATTGAGATAGCCCATCATATAAAGAGAGCTAGATATTGAGTTCCATGCTGACACGAGCTCAATATATGTTATTTTTTCGTTTCAAATTTATATGGCACAAATAGAATTTTGAGAGTTAATTAAAAAAAAATCATAATTCTTCATATAATTTTAAAATGATTTAAGTTATTAATTTTTATGATTTATAATATTTTTTATATAATTTTTAAATATATAAATTATTTAAAAATCAATTATTTGTATGCGTAAACTCAAAATAAATAAGAGACCCAACTTCTTTTTTTTTCAATATATAATTTATTGAGAAACGACTTTCTTAATTGTTAAAAATATCTTTAATATTATTAAAATTAATTATTTGTGTGTATATATTCAAAATAAATAAAAGAACCAACTTTATATATATATATAATTTACAACAAAGCAAACTTTATTTGTCTTTATCAATTAGTCATAAAGTAATTTTAAAAAAATGAATGAAGAAGTTAAAATGGACCCCCATATATATTAATTCAATTAAATTTTAACAATAAATATACATGCCGTAGATCACATGTACGCTTATAGCCTCTTATTAATAGTAATAATAATAATAATAACTATACTATATTAGTAATAAAAGTAATATAGGTGGCCTAATTAATAGAGAGGCAGCAAAATAACACATAAAAAATGACACATTTTTCTCATTCATATTTATTTCTCCCTAAAAGTAGATATAAAATTAGACCATACTCAAATTTCACCAATAAATTCAAAACAAAAATTACAATAAAAATTTAACCAAAACTTTCAATAATTGAAAAATTACTTAACTTTGCCTAAATTTCACATAAAATCACTAGTTATGGTTAAGTGCAAATGGTATTTCGATTGCTGGTGATTTTCTATGATATCTGAGTAAAATACAACGACTTTCTTATTGAAAAAAAAAGTTTGATTACTTAAGTGTAATAAAATAAAAGTTATATTTATTTGCTACGGCTATGACTTAATTTGGAGCTAAATTAGCTCCCAACCATAAACCAAAAATTAATTCTACTTTAATCACCTAATTAACAAGAAATCTTGAGTTTTTTCTTTCTTAATTCTTCTCTTTTTTTAGTTTCATTGTGGTTTTTTCTCATGTTTGAAACTCTTCCTCTTTCCTAAAATATTTTTGTTCTTTTTAAAAAAAAAATTAAAAAGGAGGAAGAGTTTCATCTAGTTATCATGTAAATTATTTGAAAAAAAAGAAAAAAAAAGATCAAGAATTGACAAAAAATGTTGCAAAGAGCTGCAAACAATGCTTATTCATGGTGGGCAGCTAGCCACATTAGGACCAAACAATCCAAATGGCTAGAACAAAGTCTTCAAGGTATGTTTGGGGGTGGGGGTGTGGGGGTGTAGGGGTATTGGTGTTGATAATTTTTAAAAATTGTGATTGTGGTATCGGAGTCAGCTCGTAGATATCTCAACTAATTTTACATAATATTTGTTACCTCTGATCGACATAGGTAGCTTATAATTATGTCCATGGTGATTGAATGAATAGATGGGAAGAAATTAACTCCTATCAATTTTTTTTATTACATTGTATTGTTTTTATATCCCTCCATTTTTTATTCAATTTAAAATCATGCACAAAAATGTTATCAAAGGGTTCTAAATATGTGTTAGATAGCACAATCTTATCATAAATTCTCTAGTTAGGTTCATAATAAATTGGGTGGGGGGGGGGGGGGGGGGGGAAGGGTAGAAC
>JBCEWC010000238.1:0-66779 GCA_038996855.1 Solanum aculeatissimum | reverse complement strand
CTTTGGATAACATGGAGCAATAGGCAAAGCACTGTCTTAGATGTGATGGCATCTGTTCATAGCTCAATCTCAATATTGGTAAAATGTCAGACTTGTTCTGTTCAATTTCCCATATCTCATTATCTCTTATCTGCAACCATTCCTTCTCGTCTGTTTTCATGTACAACAACCTTCCCAAGGTTTTCACAGCCAAAGGCACTCCACCACATTTTTTCACAATTTCTTTTCCTATCTCTACTAGATTAGGAAACAAATTGTCCTGCCCTCCGAATGCACATTTCAAAAATAAAGATAAGCAGTCGTCATCAGCAAGACCTCCCAAATAATAAGGTGGAACTGTTCCAGTAATCAAAGCAACCACCTTACTGCGTGTAGTGACAACAATTTTACTACCTCTGGAACAATTCATCAGCAACTCCCTCAGATCCATCCACTTGTGTTGATCTTCATTCCACACATCATCCAACACAAGTAAATACCTTTTTAGCTGCAAAACCTCGCCCAGACAACCTTGTAATTGGTCCATATCTAGGTGGTCAAAACTCTTTCCTGTTGCTGACCTCAGAATTTTCTCAATTACCTTGCTCAGACTAAAATCTTCTGAAATACTAACCCACATTCTGAGGTCAAAATTCTGAACTACCCTATTATTGTTATAAACCAACTTAATAAGTGTGGTTTTTCCAAGCCCACCAAGTCCAACAATAGGAATCACAGAAATATTTTCCTCATTATGATAATCAATCAGCTGTTTTACAATGTTTTCTTGATCATCATCTCTACCAATGATATCTGAGGCCCTCACAAAGGAGTGTGTTTGTTCTCTAGTAGTATTCTCAGCTGGAATTAGATAAGTATGTTCCGTGAAGTGGAAACTTTTCCTATCATCTGCAATCTCATGTAGTAGCTCCCTGATTTCTTTTACCTTTCTGCCAATCTTGAATCGATATATAATTGGATTTGAACTTGAAAAGAATTTCTTTACCTTTTTCCTAAAGCTTTTCTGGAAATGCATTTGCAGCAACAGCTGCGTTGATAAATCATCCATCAAATCATCAACATCATAAACAACATCTCTGAGCTTTTCCAGCCAATCTCTCACTTCATGGTTTTTTGCCTGCTGCTCATTTGCATCTAGAAGTACAGCTTTGATGGTGGATAGAGTGCTTTGGAGTTTCCTTAGCTCTGTCTTAACATTCCAAGCTAGACTGATCTCATATACAGCAATTGAAGAAACTTTAGCCAAAACTCGTTCAGTGATATTGAACAAGAAAGATTCTGCCATGGATGCTTAGAGTAGAATGTATATTCTCCAAGTCAACAGCTCTTTTGAAAAGTCATGCAGGTTTTGATAAGAAAGCTAAAGGTGGTATATTCTGCAGGAATAGTAAGAAACAAGTAAATTCAGATTAATGATAGCAGAGACTATCCACCTTGGTTTGGAGATCAGATCAACCCCATGGAGCCAAGTGAAGAGTATTAATGGTTGACTCAGAAATTTATTAACCAGAAAGTCATGCTGTCCACTCTTGTAAATTAAATTGCTTCATGTGTCGTATGGATAGAGTTTAAGTTATGTACACCATCGAGTACAAGGAATAATTTTGTACCTATAAATTATGGGTGTTAGTAGACTTACAGGTCATCAACTGATATATATGTTCTGGTAGTCTTGGAAAAATCAACAATGTAATCAAAACAGGTAGGACCCGTCTATGAAGGGAAAAAATATCCAACTGTCTGGTACCTACAATTTCCACTCACTGTTTGGTGAACACGAGTAGCAAGAAAGCAAACTAGAAAAGACATCAATATGAACTTACTGGACATGCCTATTTTCATTTTTTCTTCTTGCTCCTTCCTTGATAGTGTCACAACTCACACCAGTATGATTCTGGTTAAACCGCGCATCCCTTGGCTGGGAGACTAGTGACCAAAGGTTAACATAGCAAGTCAGAATTCAAGATTACTCTTTAAAACTCTTCATTTCTGATGACATTTAAACTATGTTTCACTATGAAATAGTCTAAATAGATAATGTTAAGGTTGTTGCCAATTTCTTTAGACTCACTGTTCATGCAATAACTCAAATCGCCTCTCTGATGCTTTTTTTCCCAGTTGTTTTAAGTAATATAGCAACTGTTTCTGCTGAATATAGTTTCAGGCCAGAAACCTTCAGCAAGATGATTTTGCCAAGTAATCCTTTAAATCGACACAAATCACATGTCCCTAAGGATCACTTATTAACGAGGTTCCTAAATTATCATGTTCCCAAAGATTTAGCTTTTACATGTGCCCCTAATGGCATTGCAGTCTTAGATCAAGCATGCTAGATTGGATGGAATGATGAGGACTGGAGATGCAATAAGAATAAAACGCACATCTAATCACCATTTTAGAACCATCATGAATTCCCAATTGAACAAGTTATTGCCAACATATATTGGTAGCCAGAAATGTGCTGAATTGGCAGATAAGTCTCCATCAGAAGTAAATAAAAGGGAGTAATATAGAAACAATTTAGAAGCTTATTTTTTTTATGACTGTGGTATCCAAGCGAACTTTCGAGCACTTCGACTTTTTCCACAGGATACCTGTCACCTCCCACCAGTAATAGGTACTAAGTAACTCTGTCCATCAAGACTGGAAAAATGGAAAGAATCACTTAATGTTTTTGTCTCCGTTGAGATTTGAACCTCTCAACCACTTCATTGACTACTAGGCCACAACCTTGGGTGCTTAGAAGCCAGTTCTTCCATCACCTATGGGAACTACATACATCATACATAGATTCTCCTACTAGCGCCGCAAAATCTGACGAGCTCATATAGACTGAGAAAATGGCATCTCACAGTTTCAAACAAACAAAATCATTGGAATGGGAATTATGAAAGCTTTCTTTAGATTCCAGATGGACTTTTATTGTCTTACATCTCTGAGAACTGGTGGAGTGACAGCCCTACACTAACATACAGGAGTTTTACTATACTAAAATAACTCATGACAAGACACCTTACATGAGTTCAGTTCCAAAAGTATCCAGTAATCACCTGAATCAATCCAACAAGGATCAAATGAGATGATTAACCACTTCATTACAAAGACCAATGAGATAAAACAGACAAGTAATCCTTGAGAGTTATGTTCAGCTACTCCAACATTCTCCTCATGTATGCCAATGACAAAATTGGAAAAGAAAGAACTAGGTAGGGAGAATTTTCTTAATGATTACATCTCACAAGCAGACCAGGTCTGGTAGAATTACTAGATTTAGGATCAAAAACCTTGGCAAGCCTAACTTCAATACTTGGCCACAATAAACTTGAGAGCTTCTTAGTGCAAAGTAGACAAAAAATGGGCCTAGACAAATTGGTTACTGAAGACTGCATTCTAATCCCCAGGGAAACCAAAATGCTGCCAACAAGTACCAGAGATCAAGAAAGGGACAGCCTGGTGCACTAAGCTTCCACTATGCATGGGGTCTAAGTAAGGATTAGACCACAAGGGTCTATTGTATGCATCCTTGCATCCACTGTTTCCACCGCTCGAACCCGTGAGACCGCAACCACTAATTTAGAATACTAATAACAGGTCAATGGACAACCTTATTGCAGCTGCAAACAAACCTGAGCTGTGTTTAGTAGGATGTGAAATGTACAATGTATTCCAGAAAAACGCCCTGCCAAAATGAGGAAAATGACTTCCAATACTCATAGGTGGAAGTCATTTTCCTTTTACAAATATCACCACATTTATTCATCTTGTTTGTTGTGATCAATACTTACACATCACTGTTGACAGTTAACACCGAAAACTATTGCCAGAACATTATCCTTATAATGTGTCCCACACCTTTTACAATTAGCTTATCCAATGTACTTTGCTATCCAATCAATCAGGGAATAATCAATTCCCTAATGGAGAACAGTATTTGCCATGGAAAACATTTTCCTCCATATGGGATGCACCAGAATCTCAATATAATACCATAGCAGAACTGTGGCTGCATATTACATACAAGATGCAGGTGTAGCAATGACAAATGAATTATCTGAGGAGGAATACATAATAGAATTCCTATCATGATCCAAATATATCTCAATTAGCGCATAAATCAGTAAGAAGTGAATCATTTTGCTGCCCAAACATAAATATTTGCAGATAAAATGCTAAAATTGATAGCTGAAGCTTCAGCTCTATCAAGCCATTAGCCACTGTGAACTGGAAAACAACTTGGAGCCTTTGCAAAGCACATTCATCTAAAACAGATCCGAAAAACTAGTATAAATGATATTTATCCAGAAATTTACAAAATCTTTAAGAAGCAAGAATTCACAAAATAAAAACACTTGCCACAAAATTCATAAGAACAAACAAGAAGAAAATATGATGTTTCTGTACAATAGGAGTCAACCAACATGAAAAGGACCAATATCACCAGTTCGAATAGAACCAGCAACCTCATCTGCAATAGTCAAGCAAGAAACTACCCAACCAGTCAGTGCCATCCACACCATCTTAGCCATCCAAAGTGTGGTACTCCATGGAACCGCCATGGTCCTGGTCCAAGATTCAGCAAACCCAAAAAAGCAATCACCTTTCTACACCAAAACCATTTATAGAGAACCCCAAATCCTCAGTTCAATAAATTTGACCCAAAAAAGATCCAAGATTTGTCCTTGACACCACCAAACTTTCAAATCGAGTATCTGTTTGAACAGCTGCAAAGAAGCTGGTAGATTCATACATACATATAAGACAAAAATTGGGAATAGAGATGTGTGAAAGTATTTTGATTTCACAAAAGGGGTATCTTTTTATTCACTGACTTACCATTTCAAGAATATGGATTTGCTGACCATTGTCGGCAAAACACAGGTGTGTCGGAACCCAAATGGCTAAATTTCTAATCTGGCCCCTCTATTTCTAAAACATATACACTAGAGTGCATTGAAAATGAGTAAATTACGTTTTAACGCCACCGTTTCATAGTAAGTGAGAGGATAAATAATTAAAGGAAAAATTACGCGGATAATCAAACATACACTGGTTAATTAGTTAATATATGTATAGTTTAAATTAATTATAGTATGTGACAAATATGTAGCTGTAATTAAAGTTTGAGTTATGTATAATTTGCGCGATTTATACAAATGTTGTGCACGATTTATATAAAAGTTATAACGCGAATCAAATTGTATACCAAAATATACGAATGTTATGTACAAATTAGGTAGCGAATTATACAAATGTTATACAAAAACTATGAATTGTTTAGCAAATTATACAAATGTATATAAATGTTGCGCAAATTATACAAACGTTGCTATAACTATGATTACGAAATATAACTATAGTGTGTGCACGAGTAATGAGAAGAGAAAAAAAGAAAAAATTGTGCGGATAAACAAATATATACTAGTTAATTAACTAACATACTTATAGCTTGAATTGATTATGGCTTACAACAAACATCTAGCTGTGTTACAGTTTAAATTTTGTATAATTCACTCGTTTTATACAAATACTCTGCATGATTATACAAGAGTTGTGCATGAATCAAATTGTATATCGAAATATACAAACAACGTGAATTGTATAGCGAACTATACAAATATTATGCATAAATTATATAATAAAATATATTAACAATATACAAAAATGATACGTACCAATAATATGATATAAATGAGATTAAAAAATGAAAAAGGAAAAAGATGGTCAAATACTAACTAGTAGGCCTTGTCCTAATTTATGGCTTTTTGATTCCATGATCATAATTGACGGCAATTATGACTAATGTCTAAAAGGTAAGTGTCCCGTTAGAAACAATTTATTTTAGATATTTGTAAGTTAAAATAATTTTTAAATAATTTGAAGCATTTGAGTAAAATAAAAAAATATTAATAAATGTTTAGTTTTAAGTCAAAACACAACCTCGGATGCTCATGTTTTTACTCATACTGTATAATATACGATCATAATAAAGAATATCAATAACAGAGTCACGTAGGATGAACAGTATTTATAAGATTAAAATTATTTATGTGTGTATATTTATATTGAATTTATTTAATTTCTTTGTGTGTTACTTTTTTATATTTTAAATTTTTTTAGTGAAAATTTTGATTCCGTTGATATAATTTTTGTATAGTACTCATGCAAATAGTTTATCATTCATACGTACGCACTCTAGAAAACATAATATACGTATGTAGTAATTGTCATGATGATATTTTTAATAATTTGAAGGAATTAATTACAAAGAGATTCATAATAATTAAAGTATTATATATGTACACTTTGATTGTTGGGATAATTTCAAATATATACCATAAACTAATTAATTTACGATAAATATAGTCATATTTTGTTTATATAAAATAAAATAAAAAATTGTAAAAATTATATACATGACTATACAATATAATTTGTTAAAAGTCATAAAAAATATACATTAATTATATAATGTAGATTACTTATATATGTGTTATACACTGAATTCACATTATGGTATACTCAAAAATTGAATATAATTTTACTATACATAATATAATCACTGATTATACATGCCTATATAACAAATAATTTTTTTTTATAATTATTTTCACTAAATAACCATACGCTCGAATTATTCCATTCATTCTATTGTTTTGGCAACTTGCACATTTCATTATGTTCATTTTGCTTGAAAATTAAATTGAAAGGACTAGTCAAATGAACTTTATTTTTGACTTTTTGTCAAGTTGATATATTAAATAATAATATTTAACAGACAAGTCTAAATATTTTACAAATATACAAGTAGAATGAACAAAGACAGACAACATATATTTGAAAATTTGTTATGAAAATAAGTCAAATAATCAAAGTCAAACATTTCTCCTACAAATAATCAAGTCGATTAATATTATATGACATGTGTAAACATTTCTCCTACAAATAATTAAGTCGATTAATATTATATGACATATTTAAAATTATAAATTCGAAATATGTCATTATTTCATACCTAAAAAGTGGTTTGTATAATCAAAATGATTTTTCTTGTTGACTAATTTGTACTTTCTGGAAGTTGACTTTTGTTTATTATGTTTATTATAAATATAAATGAGAAAAAACTACATTTCCATTTGTAAAGAACTAAATAGGATAAAATAAGTTATTTTTCCTCAAAGATTCTTAAACTAAAAGGAAACTAAATATTTTGTAATTGATGTAGATCCTAGATATAAAAAAAAAAAATGATCTAATTAAAATATTTCTTGACTAAAAAAGAAGTAAATACCCTACTATTAATATAAATTATAAAAATAAATTTTTATTTATTATTTAGATATTCTATATTCAAAAAAAAATATTTACCATCTATAGCAATTATATTATGTATTAAAAGTGGTATCATAAATATAAAATGTATTATACTTATTTTGATTTAAAAAAACTACGTTGAGTATTAAAAACGAATTATATATGTAATATAAATAAATTATATTACGTATAAAAGTAATTATATTTCAAAATATATTAAACTTATTTTGATTAAAAAAATTATATATAAAATAGAAGGAAAGTAAATTTTATCACATCTTGCTATAAGGAATATTATATGTATATAATTTTAGAAGTTGACTTTTTTTTTTGGATATTTATTATATATAAACCATTCTTTGGTGCAACTTTATTTGTGGTCCAAGCTAGCCATAATAATCCACTCCAAATCACAAATGTTCTACAAATAAATTGGAGAAATTTGAACATCTCTTTTGATATTCATTAGATTGTTAGAACCAAAAGACACCAAAGATGATGAAGGCGTTGAAGTTCCTCGCGTTGAGTATTGCTATAACACTCACACTTGTCTCATTATCTTTTGCCTCCGATTCTGACTCTGACACCGAGAATAATGTGTTTAGACCGATTAGTATAGCGGGGTCCCGAGATGTCCTATCAAAAACAGAGATGATCCAATTGAAAGTAGGAGCATTTGGAGCAGAAAGTGTTGTGTTTGATTCAAATGGTGAAGGACCTTATACTGGTGTTGCTGATGGACGTGTTCTTAAATGGCTACAAAATGAACAAACTTGGGTTGACTTTGCTGTCACCTCTTCACAAAGGTAAGTTTAATTATATATAACTTAGCGTACGTGGTGATTAATGAGATGAGTGGACTTCTTATAAGTCTTAGACAATCGTCCGTCCTCCCTTTGGGTTAACTTTTTGGGTGTGAGTTAGGCTCAACACCTACTTTTACAAGCACTCATCGACTTCTGTAGCAAGTTTGTCATACAGCTTGATTGAAAGAACAATGTCGTAGTGATCAAAGTGACTTGCTAGTAGAACTAATTTCCTCGTAAATAGTTTACTATATCATCATTTGAATATAATAAATTTACACTTTGTTTGGATGCTTGTTATGTGTTGTTTCATAATGTATTGTTTTAATGAATACAATGTTTGGATAAATTGTATTGTTCTTTGTCGTTACATGATGTCATACATCCATAATTTGAATGATAAACCTATAAGAAGTTGTAGGGAAATGTGATAGATACCATAAAAACGTAGGGTAAATAATAAAATAGAATTATTAAATAATAAATAAAGTAAAAAAAAAAAGAGAAGTTATTAAAGTAACAAAGCAACCACACCAAATCGATCGTTACACAAAATGAATCTTTTCGTTATTACTTAACGATGAATTTAAACGATCCAATACAATAAAATTTATTAATTTATAATAAGGGTAAAGTTGTAAATTAACTCTTAGTCTTTCAAATTAATAAACAACACAAATTGGGTAGTAAAACCAACTTTTGCTATATTAAATATAACTATATATGTCTCACAAGCTTAAAGTCAACTTATTAATTCCTTTCACATGATTTCCTACACAATTCATGAAGTAAAATTTTAATTTTTCACGTGACATGTTTAAGGCGACAAGATTAAAAGACATATTGATACATTTAATGTAACTTTACTTTAGGATCACAAAATTAAAAGTTTTTTAGTCTTTTCTTAAATTCGTCAAATCAGATTAGATCATTCAGTATTATTCTTTGACTGATAAAATGAGGATATGATTGTGTTGAAGGGAGAATTGTAGCCAAGCCTCTGCACCTGAAATGGAGCATATATGTGGAAGGCCATTGGGCTTAAGATTTGATCACAAAACTGGAGACCTTTACATTGCGGATGCCTATTTTGGCCTCCAAGTTGTTGGCCCAACTGGAGGATTGGCCACCCCACTAGTCCAACACATTGAAGGCCAGCCTCTTCTCTTCACAAATGACTTGGATATGGATGATCATGTCATTTACTTTACGGATTCAAGCACAATCTACCAGCGCAGGTAATTGGGTAATTAATTAATTAATTAAGTTGCTGACATGTCACGAGGAGGTCAAGCCTTGGTAGCAGCCTCTGGCAGAAATGCAAGGTAAGACTGCCCCGAGGCTTGCTCTTCTATACAAGAATGTAACTTTATTCCAAGTAATCAAATATGTGTATGTAGGCAATTTATTGCTGCAACTGCAAGTGGTGACAAGACAGGCAGGTTGATGAAATATGATAAATCAACCAAACAAGTAACAATACTACTACAAGGCCTTTCTTTTGCAAATGGTGTAGCTTTAAGCAAAGACCAGACCTTCCTGTTAGTAGCAGAAACTTCAGCATGTCGAATACTAAGGTATTGGCTTAAAGGACCCAATGCAGGAACCTACGACACATTTGCTCAACTTCCAGGATTTCCAGACAACGTTAGAATTAATTCAAGAGGGGAATTTTGGGTGGCGCTGCATGCAAAAGCATCACCACTTGCGCGATTGATAGTGTCCAATTCGTGGCTAGGCAAGGCGTTGTTGAGAAAATTCAATTTCCAGCAAATGCACAACTTGTTGGTAGGAGGGGAGCCACATGCTACGATCGTTAAATTGAGTGAGGAGGGAGGAATTTTGGAGGTTTTAGAAGATGTTCAAGGGAACAAGTTGAGGTTTGTTAGTGAAGTTCATGAAGAGGATAATGGAAAGTTGTGGATTGGTTCTGTTATGATGTCTTCTTTGGGAGTTTATCAATTGTTTTAAGGAAAAAATAATCACTAATCTATTGTCATTGTGTTAGTAAATAAATCCTCCTTATTCAATATTTATTCTAATCTAATTAAGTATTTGTTATTCCAAATCAATTTGCTACTGTTGGGAACCTTTATTGCATTAGTTTTGTCATGTTATAAATATGTTCTATTTGGCTTCAAGTGACATTTATGCCTTCTAACGTTGTGTGCACACATAGAGATACTTAAACTTGTATAACACTGAACAAGTAGACTCACGTGTCTTGTGTGACATAATACACATAGAACAAAAAATTGCCATGTATGACGAATGTGTCTATTTGTTCAAAGTTTTAGATAGTTAAAAGGGATAATTACAGTAAATAACTGTTCGGCCAAGGTAAAAAAAGGGGCCATTCGTTGTATGGTCAGTATATATTTCATGTATACTCGAGTTATATTTCGTTTTTGAGTGAAACATAATGTATATTGTAGCTCATGTATAAGTAATCTATATTGTATAGTCCGTATATATTTTCTATGACTTTTGTCAAACTATGTTTTATAGTTATTGTATATTTCGTATGATTTTTGTCTATTCTTTTTATGAATAAAACATGACTACATTTATTATGAATTAATTGATTTATTATATATATTTGAAACTAGTGCATACTTGTACACTAACAAAGTTCGAGGTCATAATTGAAAATTGAAACCAAATTAAAGGTCATATTTATATCTATTATGCCATTGAATATATTATAGGCAAACAACTCAACTCTTATTAGTTGAAAACTTTTGATACGTATCATTAAAATTAAGTGCAATTTATTTTAGATAGGTCCAAGTAGATTTGCATATATCTAACTTTGTCATTCGTCTCTCCTCTCTCTTTCTCTAGCTCATTGGCTTGTCACTTTTCGCATGTATCTAGTGTGATTCTTATATATATATATATATATATATGAGATATATAGACTATCTCACTAGCTACTCTCTTTTTCTCGCTCGTGCTCACCTCTCTCGTGTATTATTAAATAAAATACTACTATACTATAATTTTAATTCACATCTCGAACCGCGTAAATGTTTCCAAAAGGTTTATATTTTTGAAAATTTTGATTGGGGAGGAACTCCGGGCGGGAAAGTGAGCAAATCTGAGTGAGGATGGAGAGAATTCACGTGTCAGTGAGAGCGAGGCCTCTCTCGCCGGAAGATGCAAAGTTCAGCCCCTGGCGAATCTCCGGCAACTCTATCTCCATTCCTAATCAGCCGACCAAGTTTGAATTTGGTACTCTCACTCTCTCTTTTAGGTTTCCCTCTTTTCTTTTTCTCAATCGCTGGGTATATATGCAGATAGAATTTTCGGGGACGAATGCACGACACTTGAAGTCTACAGAGCTCGAACTAAAAATATTGTTTCTGCTGCAATTCAAGGATTTAATGGTAATTTTTCGCACTGAATTTGGTATTTTATGAATTTTGCATTGGAGTATTGTTCCTTTCTAGTTTTTGAAAAGCCTCAACAATTTAGCAGTTTTTGACATGGTATCAAATGAATAAGCGTAGAAGCTTAGGAAGTGTTAGCAAGTATAAGGAGTGATTAAGATGTTCAATTTGTATGAACCGTGTTAATTACCATTATTAAATAACATTGACCTGGTCAGTTAACATTTTTGATGGCGCTGTAACATGGTGAATTTCAATTGAAAGCGATGCTGCAACTTATTTATGTTTTCTGAGTTTTTCTGATGAAAGTCCTGGACTATGATTTCCCTCAACACTCCATTCAACTATCTCCTGGTGTAGTGGACATTCGGTAGCGTAATTGCCTTTTCCTGTCCCAATCCATGTTCCAATTATGAGATATCTACCGTAGCTGTTATTGTTTTATACACGTTGGTGAAAGCTTGAATCTTCGAAATTTGTTGAACCAAGCTCTAAGAGCTTGTTTTAATCCATTCAAAGACCATTTCAACTTACATACATCTGATGTAGGTGATGAGAACAATTCAGGAGGGGGTTCCATATAGATATTTTTGTAAGATCACCATGAAGAAAATCATTTTTGACATATATTTGATGAAGAGGCTAATTTTGTAACATAGCATTGGCAATAATAGTTCAAACTGTAGTTATTTTTGCTATCAGTGCAAAAGTCTCCTCAAAGTTCACACCATACTTTTGTTTGTTACCAAGGACCGCTAATTGAGTTTTGTACCAATTAAGAGTTCTATCAGAATGAAGTTTAATTGAAAAAATCCATTTATATCTAATTGGATGGACATTTGAAGGACAAGTAACAATGTCCCAAGTGTTATTCTCTTTAAGAGCCAAAAGTTCTTCCTCTATTGCATTCCACAAACATTTAAGCTTAGAGGCTTGTGAATAACTTGTTGGAATAGATATTGTGGATAAAGTAGAAGAAAAACCATACAAGTTATGAGGACGAGATACTCTGGTTGATCGTCGAGGAGGCTCAAGAGGAGCAACTCTTGAAGAAAATCTCAAATTTTAGTTGTAGAGCAGTCTCAGGTGGCGGATCTACTTCAGAAAGGGGTAATGTTGGTCAACATCATTCACATACAAATCCAGGTCTGAACCGCTTAGAAGAATATGACAGATTCTCAAAAGTAGGAAGAAGAGGAGAGACAAAAAATGACTCAACACGAGTAGGAAGAAAATACTTACTATCAAAGAAAACATTTCTGGAAATATGAAACTTCTCAAAATTTGAATCATAGCAAAGTAAAATCTTTCTGCAAAATACTATAACCCATAAAAGCATATTTATTAGACTGAACAGAAAGTTTATTACATTAAAACAGAGGAAGATGCACAAAACAAACACAACCAAATGTGTGAAAATTATGATAACTAGGATTTTTGTGATAAAGACGATAATATGCTGACTCAAGATTTAATACTATAGACGATAAATCAAATTTGCAACAATTTGAATGACACTTGTGATGTTAGCGTGAAGAGAACTAGATTGAGAAAATCTAATTTCTGTCAATAAACCACGAAGCCAAAATAATCTTGGAGCAAACTGTAGGCGTTGCTCGATATTCAAATTCTAGTTAAAATTTTGAAACATGATCTTGCTTCTGCTCTTTCAAGATGTCAAGGAATCTCCTAGAAACGTGCACCAACTTGTGATAGAACGATGAGTATCGAGACAGTCAGCCCAATCAGAATCACTAAACGCATTAAGCTGAATAGGAGACCTACTAGGAAAGAATAATCCATGAGTAGATGTTCCCGAGAGATATTGAATGATGCGACGAACAACTACCTGATGTAGATGTAGATGATGAGGAGCCTGCATAAATTGACTGATTTTTGAATTGCGAAAGAGATATCAGGTCGAGTAATAGTAAAATAATTTAGGCTCCCAACTAATTGTTGAAACAAAGTTGGATCAGGAAGAAGACCTCCTTTATCACAACAATACTTCACGTTCGATTCCAATGGAGTATCTATGTAGGAAGATTCTTGAAGACTAGCCAAAGCAATCAAGTCTTGTACCGGTTTAAAAACACACCTAAAGAATCATAATGAACTTTCAACCCCCTCAAAAATGGATAGAACAACCAAAGACCAAGAATCCTAAGTATTTAGGACTAACCATTGATGAACAACAAAGGAAACAAAAACTTTCAAAAAGTATTGAAAGTTTCTGCAGATCCAAGACTATGAATCAAAGAAGAGACGACTTTTATACCATATCAAGAACAGAGAAAACATGAGAGAAACTAAAAAATGATTGTCTTAATTCATTCGTTCAAATACATGAGAATACATTAGTATTTATACACAAGAGAAAATATCCTACCCTTAATGTAAATCCACAAATTAATGTGCATAATGTTCTACAAGTAATGATACACAATATCCTACACGAAATATAACATCTAGAACATCTCTTACATATATTCTACAACTAATGCTACACGATATTGTATACTAAATATAACATCTAGAATATCTCTTTCATATATTGTACAACTAATGCTGTACAATATTTTACACTAAATGTTGATCATACAAAATATTCTATGATCTTTTCATCATGCTAAACTGACCCCTCGAAATTCATTACCACCTTCTTTTCCACCTTACAATTTGGTGCATAGACTCCTGAGATGCGGCATGTGAAATTTTGAAGTAAAACCTCAAAACTGCATGTCTGAGTGTAAGCACCAACTTGTATCCCATGGCATAATGAGTCCCTCCACACCCTGCTATCCCATAACATAATGATTCCCCCTCTAGTTCCACTTGCCTCAAGATGGGCGAATCTGATCCATGTTCCTCAACATATTTGTTTTACAATATCTTGAAAATTCTCCTGTAATTTTGTTTCCGGTAGACATATGATATCAGCCTTCCATTGGTCTATACAGTTCCTCACCACCCTTCTTTTTCCCACATCATTTAATCACTTAACATTCCATGACACAAGCTTGAGCTTCATGGTTCAGCTTATGCATTCCTTTTTCCCCTCGTTCCTCCCAGCACTGTCTTTAAATTTGACATCAAAGGTAGTTAGGTTCTTCAGTACATTGGCTCCTTTATACTTTGCCTTTTTGGTATCAGTGGATGGTTCAATTCTCCTGATTTGTCTACAAGCATTTTGCATGAGTAGCATGGCTTCCTCCTCATGCTCTTTAAAGTCTGATCTGAACATTTTGCCAAGCTTGATGATATTCTGGCAAACCCAAGCAGAATTATATTCTTCTTTTCTGAAGTATAAAAGCATATATAGTCTATTCTTCTGGTATAGCCGTATAGGGAGCACTTGATAGAGAAACATGTCATATTTTTGTTGACTTTGTTGAGCTCTATGGTGTTGAGGATGTAATGGTGTCATTGTAATGTCTTTTTTCTGTACCTCTTGCAGTGCCTTCTTGGTACTAGCTTTAATAATATTGCCTAACTTTATAAAGAAGCAAATATGTCTTTTAAGCTACTGATCGGCCTACTTATCTTCTTTGGCAGGGACTGTTTTTGCATATGGTCAGACAAGTAGTGGAAAAACACATACTATGAGAGGATCAACAAATGAACCCGGAGTCATCCCTATGTCCGTGCAAGATCTGTTTAATTTCATTGAAGAGGTTTGGAATTGCCATTATATCAATTTGTACCCCTTCAACCATCAATAGCATTTACGTCGCCTTCATATTTTTGACATTCTTCAAATGATAACTTTATCTGCAACTTTAAGTTAATTGAAAAGAAATAAGTTCTCTTACTGGAAAACAACTCGCTATAAAAGCGATTCAGAGTCATTTGCCAAGTCTTAAGGTCATTTTGAAGTTCTTGCAATTGCTATTTTCTGTTTTTCTTTTTCATTTTCTATAAAATTGCTTTGTATTTCAGGACTTACTGGTATAAAGTTGGTGATTGGTCTTAAATAGACTCCAAGGAATAGCAATACTCCCAGCTGCATGTTGAAATTTGCTTTTAGTTACCGCAATAATTTTTAGTTAAATAAGTTGCCTAAGTTTTGGATAATTTGATTTTAAATTTCTAATAGATAGATTAGTTTGTTGAGATATTTTAGTTAGTTTCAAATTTCAAATTATGCAGATTTTGTATTTTATGTTGGCTAAAGTCCCTCAATGCTTAATAAAATTATTGAAAGCTATTGAAAGCCATTTCAATCCATTGATAGACATTTCAATCAATACTTTTTGCTGCCCCATCCTTTTGAAAAACCAACATACATTATGTGTGCCGCAAAACATTTGATTCGTATGCTTCAGCTTAGTTCTCTAGGGAATCCTCAAAATATGAATCTATACACTTGCTATCTAAGACTTTATTGTGAACCAGATTCCTTCTCTCATTCTTCTCTCTCCCCGGTATCATCCTCTTCATTTCTTATGTCTCCAATAGTCTTATCAAGGGTTTGACCTTCTCTATCCAAAGAGTTCTGACTATTGAATCAAATTTAGGAAAAAACTGGCGAAAGAAAGATAGGAAATGATCATTCACCTATTTGCTGGTTTAATTTCCTGGGTTTTTTTGATAGTTCAAGCAACTGATGATATATCGTTTTTTAATGACTGATCAACTGTTCTTCTAAAATTATGTTGCACTGTTATTTTGTGTAATATTCTCATTCCTTAAACTTCTTTAGTGCATAACGTCGCCTGTCCTCTTTGAACCTTTTTATAAGTACCCATGTATTATTTGATCTCCTGAAATTGTAGGAAGTGGATAGAGAGTTTCTTCTACGGATGTCGTATATGGAAATCTATAATGAGGAGATAAATGATTTATTGGCCCCTGAGCACCGGAAATTGCAAATCCATGAAAGTATAGAGGTATTGGATTGTTTTTGGTTTCACATCATTGTTAGTTGCACGTGAACTTTCATGATAATTTGGCTTTCATCCTATTTTGATAATCTGGCACGAAGCGGGGAATATTTGTTGCTGGCTTAAGGGAAGAAATTGTTGCCTCTCCTGATCAAGTGCTTGAACTCATGGATTTCGGAGAATGTAAGTTAAAGTATCATCAATTTGCATATGTCATCTCAGTAATTATTATTTTTTGAAACCGTCTTATAGGTTCCAATTCCTCTAATAACAAAGGCTCCTTGGTAAGTATTGGTCTTGAGAGCAAACAGCCAAATTTTTCTGTGCCTAAAGATTTGATTTTCATCTTTAGAGAGGTGCTGCATCCATATCCCATTACCCTTCTGCCTTTATATTAGCTATTCTATTTTCAAATTAATATGCCTATGTCAAAACTTCAGCAAGAGCAACATTCTTCACAATTTGTTTTGCAGCTCATCGACATATTGGAGAAACTAATATGAATCTATACAGCAGTAGATCACACACAATTTTCCGGATGGTAAGATATTCTTGTACTAAGATATGCAAAGTAGGTTCATGTCCTAAAATTGGTATTTATACTTAACAGATAATTGAGAGTAGGGAGAAGGCTGAAGATACAAAAACAGACAATTCTTGTGATGCAGTTCGTGTATCAGTTCTGGTATGCAGTGGGAAGTTTTTACATTCTCTTCTAAGATGCTATCATTAATGTAGAAAAAACTACAAAGATACTCTTTTTACACTCAAAATTTTCCCAGAACCTAGTAGACCTTGCTGGTTCAGAACGTGCTGCCAAAACTGGAGCGGAAGGTGTTCGTCTAAAAGAAGGCTCCCACATCAACAAAAGCTTGATGACTTTAGGAACTGTGATTAAAAAACTGAGTGAAGGTGCTGAGAGTCAGGGGTAAGCTTGTTATGTGTTGGAGTTGGTTCCGTAAACTGTTCTTCTACTTGTACAAATGTGTTATGCAATCTTGCAGGGGTCACGTTCCATACCGAGACAGTAAACTTACACGTATCTTGCAACCTGCACTGGGTGGAAATGCAAACACTGCCATTATATGCAATATCACTCTTGCCCAGGTAAATTATCTGAGCTTAATACATTTATGGTAAGCTGAAAAATGCCTTATCATCAAATACACAAGTCCCTGTGTGGTGCACAACATTCTCTATTGAGTCTTTTATTTCATAATCTATATTATGTCTATCATGTCAACTTGTTTGGAGTATCTTTTATTATGAAAAAATTCACGACAAAGCAATCTGCCACTGATGGAAACTATTGCTATACTGATCTTGCCATGCTAATCTTTATGTAAATGGTAGGCATGAGTGCCGCAGAATCATGTCTATTTGTATGAGAAATTATATGATTGTGTCCGAATGTTTTCCCTTTAGACTTACAAATTTAGTATACCATTGCTGCAGTTTTCCATTTTTTTTTTCCTTTGAGGATTTACAAGTTAGTACAGTGCTACTATGATATCATTTTTTGTTTTCAGCAATTTATTCAACAAAATGATTATGTAATGAACACAAAATTTACTGTGGATGGACTGGCCTTCTTTTTTTTGCATAACGCTTCTGACTTGTTCAGTACAGTAGCTCGAGAAGGTCTTTGTATCACTCTGTTTACTCTCATTTTTCAATGTGAAAGGGCTTGAGCACCTTTCAATTAGCCCTAACCATGGTAAATATGCAATGAGACCACTTTTTTCGCATGTAGAACTTTCTTTTCATCGCATATTGTACTTCTGAACCATTTTGTAAATTATGCTTCGGTGACCATGTGTTTATGATTCTTTTTTCTTTCATCTTACTCTCTGCCTTTGGTTTTTTATGGGGCTTTATGTTTGATGCTAGGTTTATGCTTATAGTATCCTTGCTCTATTTTAATAATGCATTTTTTCCTTGATGCCAGATTCATGCTGACGAGACTAAAAGTAGTCTTCAATTTGCAAGCAGGGCATTGCGGGTTACAAACTGTGTTCATGTGAATGAGGTTGGATATTTAACTGCATTCTTCACTCAATGATATCTTTTCATTATTTCAAACAATTTTCTTATGGAATTGAAGAAGTGCGTGCCTAATTCTTGCACCAGAAAGCAAGTTGATCACTCAGCTTTCTTTATGTGTCTTATTCATGTCTGCTGTTAGTTTGAGGTTCTTCTGGTTTGTACTTTCTTTTTATCTTGCCCACTTCCGTTTGCCTCTTAACCTATCTATATATTCCAGATACTGACTGATGCTGCATTGCTGAAGCGTCAAAAGAAGGAGATTGAGGAGTTGCGAGCTAAATTGCAGGTAGTGCAAGGAGTCACGTCTTTTGTTATTTTGAAGTGGTTGCATTGATATGTTGACCAACCTATACTTTTGAAACCATTGAAGGCGTCACATTCGGAACATCTTGATGAAGAAATATTGAATCTTCGGAATACTTTACTGAAGGTTTGTGATGATTACTCTATAGTAGCATTGGCAATTTTGTGAGTCTCAAAGGGGTGAAATTTTAATAGAGCGAATTGGAACGGGAACGAATTACATTAGAATTGGAGGAGGAAAAGAAAGCTCAAGCTGAAAGGGAGAAGAGGCTACAAGAGCAAGCCAAGAAAATTGAGAACTTGAGTTCTATGGTGCTATGTTCAAATAGGGTTGAGGGTCGTGACACCTATAAAAAGGTGAGTTGGTCAATTTCTATCTTTACATTGCTTTACTTACTTTTGAATCCCTCCTTGAAGCACTACTAGTTTAAGAATGATTTCAACAAGCTGGTAGGACTTCACAGTGTGAAGTTGACAAGTCCAATTCAATTTTAACATATATGTGGCCCTTCTACCTAATTACTGCAAAGCAAAGACTTGAGGCAACTAAATTATTTTTCAATGCAGAAGTACTTTTTCCATCTCTTTTATCAGGTAACTGGGATCATAGTCCTTTTTTTCCTTTTTCTCCTTCTGTAATCCTTGAATCCTTGATCAACCATTAGCCTTAGCCCTTACCTTCTGAGTACATGAAGACAACTGATATTCTCAGCCACTCTATTTTGGTATACGTCTTGTATATGGGAAGAATTTTTTTATCATTGATAAATTTATTTACTTTTAATTGAAATATCCTATTTCGTTCATGTTGGAAGAATGCCCAGAGGTATATTGAATTTTGAGTTTGAAGAAAAATTTGAAATCTGCTAAGAATTTCTAAAAATAGGCCTCTAATTTTGCATTTTTGTAAAAAATGTGTATTAATATTAGTCAATGAAGGCAATAGCACATACATCTAACACTTTGTTCCATCATTAGCATTTGGTTGGTCTACCCTTAGCTTTCTTTTACTGCTGTTCCCTAGTGATTAAGTTTTTTTCCCCTAAGAATGAAAGAAACAAAGAGTGGGAAAAGTTCTCTTGTGATTAAGCTGATGTTTTATCTTCTGCATTGTAGGAAAAACGGCGATATACATGGTGCCCGGGTAACCTTTCAAGGGAGGCTTTGAAGGAGGTGAGATTTTATTTCTGTTGGTAGTGTTACTATACATTATCTTTTGTTGCGTCAATTTCTTTGAAGACCACATAGGAGCAGTAGGTTCGTGAAGCAATATGAATTTTACTTTAGTTATTTAATGGTTATGCGATTATTGACCATTTGTTCTCAAACCAGCATCACAATCTGCATTATTGTTTGGTGTATGAATCAACTGCCTCAGAGTACTTGATAGTTGCTAATTTGTGTTTAAGTGCATCAATTAGATAAATTGTTGGTTTTACTGGTCATCTTGTTGTTAGGACACTGTGCATAAACTCATTAAGGATGGTGAACACTATCTCATTTGCAAAGGGATGCTTTAATACTCTATGCACTGCAGTGTTATTCCAAAAAGCAAGCTTGAATCTATACTAGTCTCAATTAAAGCTACGTGAGCATACAAGTGAACGAGATTCAAGAAAATGAAAAAGTTAACCAACTATGATGTATTATACATCTATAACAATTGATAGTGATAGTTACTTGAGTCGAGGATCTTTCAGTAACAACCTCTCTACTCCACAGGGTAGATGTAAGGTCTGCGTACACTATCTCCCTAGACCCCACCCGTGGAATACACCGAGTATGTTGTTGTTGTTATTATAATAATTGATAGTAATAATTTTAGACCCCCTTACAAGTTTTGTTTCATAATACTAACTTTCCTTGTGGTATACGATATTATGCTTACATCCACTATTTTGATTTTTCTTTGTAACAATTGTTTTAACCGACTTATTATTAATGTAAAGGAGTTGCAATATGAGTAGTTTTCCTTATTCTAAATAGAAAACTCTTCTAATTAATTAATTTTATGAAATATCGTCTTTACTGAATTCTTTAGTGATAAACATGTAATACATTGATAAAAAGTTAACCAAACATGATGTATAGGATGTTTGGTCAAGCTTCTAAAATCAACTTATTTTGTAAATAGCTTTTCAAAAAAGTACTTTTGCAAAGAAGCAATTTGTGCTTGGCGGATAAATTTTGAAAGCACTTTTGAGCAACAATTAGTGTTTGGCCAAGTTTTTAGAAGTACTTAAGTGTATTTTTCTCTAAAGTGCTTTTCGAAAAAAGTAATTTTGGGGAAAAACTACTTTTAGCTTCTGCTGCTTCCATGTTGGAGGTATCAAGTTCGAAACCCCTTGCTAGCGGAAGCAAGGGGTGTTTGCCTTCTGGGTCGAGCTTGGTGCGGGTTACCTCTTCTGTGTGGTTTGCGAGCTATTGCATAGGAGTGGAGTTTTACTCTGTGTGCACCCAAAGGGTAACGGCTGTGGGTTTCTCTTGCCATTAAAAAAAAAAGTTTCTGCTACTGCCTAGAAGTACATATTTTCTCCCAAAAGCTTGGTCAACATTTTTCTAAATAAGCACTTTCTGAAAAAAAAAATTAAGCACTTTAGGCCTCCCAAAGCCAAATTGGCTAGATGTGTGCATCTATAATAACCTCCCTCCAGGCTTTGCTTCATGACACTAACTTCTCTTGTAGTCTACGATATTATGCTTACCACCCTTATTTGATTTTTTATGACAATTCTTTGGTGTATTTATCATTAATGTAAAATAATTACAATGACTAGTTATCTCTTTCTATTATTAAACTCTTTTAATTAGTTAATTTTATCAAATATCTTCTTCAATAAATTGCTTAATAATAAAAAACGTGATTCATTGGCTCGAAAATCCTTTTCTTTGCAAACATTGGTTCCAGATTCCTTACAAGCATTAATGATATGCCCTTTTAAATTGACAATTATGAGCACCAAATGGGAGAACTGGAACTACAATCCAGAACCCTGGTAAAGCTGCTTTACCTATACAACAACAACATACCCAGTGGAATCCCACAAGTGGGTTTTGGGGAGGGTAAAATGTATGCAGAGCTTACCACTACCTCATAGAGATAGAGAGACTGTTTCCAGAAACTTTGCTTATGCAAACAGAAATTAAATATTTTATTCTCTGCTGCTTCAGTTGAGCTCTGCAGTAAAAGAGAAGGTTTCTGCAGTCAAAGCCAAAAGGATTGAACGTGACATTGGACCCTTACTTCCTTTTGAAGAACTATTAGATGCTGACAGCAATTTAGACTCTGGCAAGCAAGAAGACAATTCAAGGAGTAATCAATTGGAAGACTGTACTCTCCCTGACCCGCAGGCTTTGTTGCATGTGACTAGCAGGAGAAAAGGAGCCTCTAGGAAAAAAAGCTCCTCACCGGTTTGCACTTCACTTCACTATTTCAGCTTCCTTTCAAAAGAGTATCATACCACTAAGTTACCAGTTTCAAAAAAAAAAAAAGTATCATACCACTGATGGTCGTGTTATTATTTTTTAATTCTGGCAGGAAGACAATGATTTACTGGAACTTCAAAAGGAGTATGAGGAGTTGCTTTTAAAATATCAATCACATGTAACGTTCTTTTTCTTTGCTTCTGTTATTTCTGATTCACTTCTTAGTTTAATCGTTGTTTTTGCTAGATAACTGCGAGTGAGATAAAGATTGACTATCTAACAAGGAAGTTTTTTGAGGCTGGCATTCATCTGGTCGATGGTTCTGAGCAAGAGGACAATTCTTTGATGCTCTTGTATGGGAGCAAAACTTTGAGAGAAGCAGAGGCTATTTTGGTGATTAAGCAGCTCCAAGAGAAGGTGTCCTCATTTCTTTCTTTTCTCATTTTCGTCATCTGTATAAATAAAGATTACCTAGTCACTTCTCCTCTTTTTAAGTGTTTCTTGGAAATGTGGAGCTTTTGTTCAGATCACTGTGTTAGAAATGGAGAGATCCTCAAGCCAACAGAATTTGGACTCTGTTGTTGAGATAGCTACTGAGCAGACCATATCTGCAAGAGAGAAGCATGAAGAGGTAATCAGGCTTTCAGATTTTATGCATTGGAAGTTGCAATTATGATGATTTATTTCCTTATATCAAGAGAGCAAACAAAGTGGTGATATATGCTTGATCACTTCAGAATTTCTCTACTAGAAGCATAAATGTTGTGGTTGTATATATCTATCTCAATCATTGAATTCTCACAGCTAAGCAGCTAGTGAGAGCTGATATGAGAAAATCTGCTATTTCTACCTGATAGAATACTAATAAAGTTCTGTTTCTCCCACTTGCATGATGAATGCACCAGGAAATATGAAATGTATGGTACTCTTCTATATGTCACAATAAGTGTTGCTTGATTAGTAATTTTCTAGTTTATAAATGAAGTAGGCATGTCGTTACCGAGTACAATAACAACATACCTAGTGAAATCTCACAAGTAGGGTTTTGGGGAGGGTATAATGTACATAAACCTTACCACTACCCCCTGGAGAGGGGGTAGGTAGTTTGTTTCCGAGAGACCTTAAACTCAAGCGCAGCAAATCTCGGTACAAGGAAGAAGGAGACAATGAGGAAAATATAGCAAATAACGAGGAAGGTTTATTTCTTGCATCAAGCCTCATTTCTACACCTACCTCATGCATCACATCATTTAATTTGCACTCCACATGCTCTATCTTAATACTGCTCAACTAGAACCCTATAGTAAGTTTGCATTAACACCATTACACGTCTGATCGATCAGTACTATGTTATCTGCAATAACATACCAAGGCACCTCATCTTGAATGTCTCATGTCAATACATCCATCATCAAGGCGAATAGAAACGGATTAAGAGCTAATCCCTGGTGTAACCCCATCTCCACAGGGAAGTGCTCCGAGTTTCCTCCCACCGTTCTTATTTCTTACCTGTGTTTTAGCTCCTTTCTACATGTTCTTTAGCGCCTTAATGTAGGCCCCCGATACACCTATTGCCTCCGGGCATCACCACAAGACTTCCCTCATGACTTCGTTGTAGGCCTTCTTAAGGTCAATGAACACCATGTGTCATTACTGAGTACTGCTTCCAAAATCTAACTAGTAATGAAAAGGAGAAGCCACCTAAAGAGCTCAAATGCCAAAGCATGCTAATGCTGAATCTGAAGATCCACATTTGTTTTGATTAATTTATTCTGATGCTTCCCTTTTGCCTTAGTCACACTTTTTCATTCTTTTAATTATATTTGCTACATAGAGGGACAAGGGAAGGGGAAGAGGATAGAGAGATTCAATTTTGCACCTAATTTGTAGGAAATCCATAGTGGTACACCAGGCTATAAGCCTCCGTGGTTGAAGATCATATTCTTAAACTTAGTCCCTAGATACATCCTCAAAAACTTTTGTAGTGACTAAAATTAGAATGACATACCTGATGATGATTTTAATATATTCAGTAGTCATTAGTTAAATTTATTAAATGAAGCTTTAAATGGTATTTTGCTTTCCTTTTGCAATTTCGGCACAAATGTTTCTCTCTCCCCTTTCTTACCTCACATTTTATCATATCGGTTTCCTCTGCATGTGCTACATCTCTGAGTGTGAATGAGGTTTTGGCCTTCACTTTTTCTTGTTGAGTATGTCTGGAATGTCCTGTTCCTTTTGCACCATATTCTATACAGTACAAGGCATAATTGCATAAGTAATTCATTATATACATTATGTTGTAATAGCTTTCGAATTAAGTGGGTATAGCCTGTCTCTATTAGACAAATACTCAAATGGTCCTGCCAGTCAAAGAAGCCAAAGAAACTGGTGTCATTCTGCATCGTTGTGAACATGTTTTCTGGCTGATTCTTTGACTATTAGGATCTTATTTTTACATTTTAACTTTACATATGATATCCATTATAACTTTTCTTTAAGTACTACAGAGCAATGCCTTATGTTTTAATGCTTTAGCTTTACCAAGAGCTTTTGAGCGCAAAACTTGACGCACAAGGGGCTCGAGAACAGCTTGCTTCGATGCAATCTGCATTAGTGCTTGTTGTAAGTTCATTTCCATCTAATAGTGCTTGATGATATATTGTGGCCGACATTCTTAGGGCTCTGCTTTAAGCATGTAATACAGCCATTTTCATATGCATACTGGGGCATTAATGGACACACTTTTTTCAGGAGGACAACATGAACTCTGAAACCGAGCTGATGAGGGAGGTTCAAGATTTGATGTCAGAATTTGAAAATTCACGAACCTTAACTGATTCACTCATTCCAGTGGTGGAGGAACTTGTCATGTCTTTCTCTGCTATATCCAAACTAGTTCCTGTGAGTATCTCCTGTAGGCCATTGCATAATACATTTCAGATTTGACCATTCATTTCATATATTTATGGCATGCATACAATGTGTTCTTTAACAATACACGGTTTTATCTCTTATGCCTCTGTATATTAATTCTAGTACTATAGTTTATTTTCTGTGTTTCTACAACCTGATCTGGTTTCCTATTTTCAGGATTTAAAGTCTTCAGCACTTGACAATTCCAACCAAATAAGATCCATAATTAGAAACCATGAGAAACTACAATCTTTCTTGAGGCAAAAGATCAATGTAGTTCAGGATGAAAAGGTGTGAATTGATTGCCTTTTCTTTTCATTCGTCTTTATAATTAGAACTTCGACAACCAAGTATTACTCACACTTCTGTATTGTTGATATTACCTTTTAATGCATGCTAATTAAAATTTAGATTCTACTGGACAATCAGTCTTTTGATCTGCATAATCAGATAGAAGAACTGAAAACATTTATTGAAGATTCTGAAAATGCATCAACAGTAAGTTTCTTCACTTTCTCCTATATTATCCTTTTCTATTTTTCTGCTCTTGCTGACAGAATCATGTTATTTTCCAGGAAATGTCTGAGAAGTATGAGGCAGAAAAATCTGAACACCTTTCTCAAATTCAAAGTCTTCAAAAGGAATTGTCATGCTTATCTTCTAGTTCCTTAGTCAGAGAGAAGGAAACCATTAGAAAAGATTTGGAGAAAACAAAAGCAAAGTTGAGAGACTCAGAATCCAAACTTAGGAATGCCATCCAGGAGAAGACAAAACTTGAGGTTTCATACAAAATGTTTTGAAGGTTGATTTTCTTGTGCCGTCTAAGGCATTTCTATCTTTTCTGACGGTATCACATTGTTAGGGTGAAAGAGCTTGTGCTGAGAGGGAAATTAAGCGCTTAAATGGCCAGAGGGCTATTCTTGAGCGTGACATCAATAAACGAGACTCAAACATTGGAAGAAGGCGTGATTCAGTTGTTGATAGGAGCTCTAATGTGCTTGACTCCAAAAGAGCCAAGAATTCCTCTGTTTGTGTCGAACATGTTGTGCAGGTAGGTATATGTGCTCAAACTAGTGTAAATAAGTTCAAGAAGTATGTTTCTATGTTGCTTAAATGTATACCGGTACAGCAAAAGACACTTTCCACGTTATCTGTTGGTCAAGTTTTGAAATTAGTGTCACACGTGTAGATTGAGCCTAACTTTATGGCACTGAAGGAAGTTGAACATCCACCACACAGACTTAGGACATGGCTGGAGTGGTTCAAGGCCTTCTATAAAATCCTTTGGAAGCCCTTACATAACCAATGTGGGATACTTAATAACTTAACACACTCCTGCACACATAACCCAATATTTGATGGTTCACACATGAACTTTATGGGTGTGAGATAGGCTTACCGAAGGTTGATTCTGTGAAGTATCTGAGTATTTTGTCCAAAACCTTGAGGCAATGTTGCGGTGGCCGTAGTGTCATGACCAAGTCTAAGTTCGTGACACTAGACCTCATATACTGCTTTCGTAGCCCTTACTCAATCCTTGCAGGAAAATCAGTAATTCAGTAATGGCAAAACTAGAAGGTGGACCAAAAGTTGGTGTATCTGTACTGTAATTTTGTTCAACAAACCATTGATTTTAGAATATTCCCCCGCCATTAAAAGAACTCTTGACAAGTAAAATAGGACAAGCCCAAAAATTAACAACAGGCTGTCCAAGTCGGGGCTTGGAGTGTGACATTTGTGCTTTCACTTCAATTTCATGTTTAGGCTTTTGGGTTTCTGTTAATCTCAATTTAAATCCTCTTATTGTCCCCAAGGCATTGTTTTCTAACTTACATGCGACGTAATGACAAAAGTAGCAGATCATATGATAAAAGTACTTTACCATGTCCTTCTCCCAATCATCTTATGATGACAATCTCACGATAATGCCAAGCATTTGTAAGTGTTTAAATTTTATTGCCAAATTAAGCATCAGTGACTTGGTATAAACAGGCTATATTTACGGCACCCTTAAAGAAAAGGAAAACCTTATTGGCATGCATCATGAAGTCTAATCTTTTCATTCTTAAGACATTGCTCACTTAAGTTAGGTCTAGGAATCACTTTAACGTTTATATGTTACTATTTTAAACAGCATGCTGGGCATTTAATGCCCATATGACGTTGTGTCATTATATGTACTTTCTCCATCAATCTTATAAATAATATCTCATATCCTCATGATATAACAAGTAGATAAGTAATTGATTGCCTGCATTTTACTCAAGAGGGAGGGTTAGCTATCTTTGTTGCTTAGTCTAAAGCTACTTTTCCCTTTCTTGTGTGAAGGAGGAGTACCGGAAGTTGGAAGTGCTGGCATTTGAGATGGAGACAACTATTGCTTCTTTGGAAGAGGAATTAGCAATTTCTCATGCAGAACGCGAAGAAGCCAACTCTAGAGCAGAAAATTTGGCATGTGAGTTGCAAGCTTTATCTGCCGAGTTGAATATGTCAAAAACAGAACTAAGTATGCTGAAGGAAGAGGTGTCATGCCTTGTAAGTTTATGTTTGTCAATTGTTCAACTGGATTTTCCCTCTTTTTCATATGTTTTGATTATCATATTTGTCTGTTGAGCATGAACTTTTGACTATCATAAGTAGAAGTTTTCTACTATTGTTCTGAAAAATAAAACATTAACTTATTCCTATTTTATGATCATTATTTGTTTCTCTGGCATTGCAGAAATTATGTATGGAAGAATCTGAATTACGATGTCAGAGATTGGAAACTTCTGTCGACTTTTTGGTAGAAGAGAAGGAAGATTTGGCTATGGTAATAACTGAAGTTGCTTTGGAAACATGTATCCTGAGGCTCCATTTAACTGTTTCCATAGCGTCATTTCTGAGTGCCTTATTTTCTTTCCAGCGACTCGCTGATGCCCTTTTGGAAATGGAGGAGGAAAAGGCCATATGGTTTGCAAGGGAGAAAGCTACAGTTGAAGCAATCAATGAAAAAGCAAAATCTTATAGTGCTGAAATTGCCAATGCATCACAGAAAATGACAGAGGTTACCTTCAGATTTACACATGATGTAGTTGAACAATTTAAGCATATTCTAGAAGTGCTGCAATGGCTCTTTCTGATATTGAGGATCTCTTCAAGGACTCAGTACTTGCATACTGTTCTCTTTGCTGGTCTAGAGAGAACATGATATTGTGGAAATTGTATTTCCGAGATGCCTAGTTAATTCAAAGCTTGTTCACTTCCCTTTTTAAATAGATTAAGAGAATTGTTTATGAGGTCTGGGTACCATAGAGCTTTCTCTCTAGAAAAGCACATAGCTAAATTAAATAAAATCAAAGACACCCATTGGGGTGATGAACTTAGCAAATTATGATGCACATGTGTGTACATGTCAATTGTCCATGATTTTCTTATTGAATCTTGATTTATCATCCTGACTTACTATAGGTGACAAATGAACTTGAGAGTTGTAGAATACGGTGCAAAGTCCTTGAGGAGAGTTTGGTCATCTCGGAAAATAATGTGGTGTTTGACAAAAGATTCAGGTTTGACTATCCTTCCTTCCCCTATCACTCTGATATGTTTCTAATCTGTTTGTTCAAATTGGTTGTCAATAGTTAAGTGAAGTAACTAGTGACTAATCTTTTCAAATGTATTCTGTTGTCTTTTTCAAAATGTGTTCTGATGCAGAAAAGATCACAACATGTACTACACTAAAGCTTCCTAAAAAATCTAAATTAATTTCAGAATGAGTATAATATATTTAGCTCTAGTCAATTGATACTTGATAAGCACAAAGGGACTAGTAAACTGGGACAATGGGGTGTGTCAGTGTATTTCTATAATGGTGATCTTTGGGCTAGCTTGGGCACCAAGACTATTGCACAGAGGACCTGCTCCTCCCACCAGCAGTGATGCAAAGAAATCATTGCTTCTGCTGGGATTTGAACCTGGTCTCCTCGGGTTTTTATCCACTTCACTGAATGCTACTCCACACCCTTGGGTGCTAGGACGCTAGAGTTTATAATAGTTTGTTCATCAATTTCTTAGAATTTTCTTGAGGTGCCTAGGTTATCAAATGATAAGCTTTGATTCTACAGTTGCTACTATCCTCCTCTAAAGTTGGGTGTATTCGAAGTGCCTTGAGTATTATTCCTTTGAACCTTTAAATTGATCTGCCTGATGATATACAGATATTGCCTTTTTCATTGTTTTACAGGGAAGAGAAATTACTGGAGATTGATCAACTTAGACTTGGCCTAAGAGATGCCGAGGAACAATGTAGAAGATCTCAAGAGGTAATTTATTTGTGCTTATTCAAGCATTTGGAATTTATTTTGAGTGCAGCATTAGTGATTCAGCTTAGAAAAGTATTCTTGGGGTAGGCTAAGCTGGATATATACTTCAGTTGAATAACTCTGCCCTTTATAACGCTTCATACATATCTTCGGTTTTGTTGCTTATTTGATTTGGTGTGGGAAGTGCTTTTGTTCTTCACCCACTCTTTCAAAAGCACTCCCCTCCAAAGAGAACCTCGGTGAGTTCCTGGTATAATAGCTTAAGAACATTATAGAGAAAATGACAGTCAATCAACTTTGTCTCAACCTCAAACAGGTAGTCCAACTATACAAGTCCCTATATCCATTGTGCTCTCTTTATAAAAAATATAAAATAAAATCCTTTCTGCTCTTTTGGGTCGATTTTCACTCCAAAATTTCCTCTGTGGATTTTCTTGTTTGCTTCCAAAAACCAAGGAATTAATTGCCCTAATTTTCTACTTTTTCAGTCAAAACGTGGCAGCTTCTAGCTTTTGGTTGAATCTCACTCTAGGGTTGTCACCTGTAAATTATGGCCAACAATTGATACAAGTAAAAAAAAAAAACAAAACAAAGAAAACCTCATGTTCAAACCTTGTTCTCACAAACACTGAATTAGACAAAAATGAGCAATGACTTTCACATCTGCCAGTGAGAACTCGTTAAAGTAAGTTCACATGAATGTTAATCCTATACTATGTAATCTGAACCTAATAGAAAACTTCAATCGTTGATAGTATGTTCACGTGAATGTAGAAGTACTCAAAATGAATTATGGCACTGAAACTGTAATCATGAATTAATGAGCTTATTTACAAGGTCCTAAATGGTGTTGCAATGCTGTCAGTTTCTTCACTACCAACAGCTGTGCGGGACAAACTTATTCAGTGTGGTCCAACAGTATTTGAATTTTGGACCTGTGTTGTAGTTGGCATCCGTTCAGTTGATATCCTTTTCTTATCCAAGTTTCCAGCTTCATTATATGTTACTGCCATTCTGCATAACTGGTCTTGTTCCCATGAGATGTTAAATCAGATGCTGACACTGGAGAATCAGGATCTGTGCAAGGAAGTAGAAAGACTTCAGATGGAGTTAAGCATGCTTAGCAAAGAAAGAGTTGATCTATTAGCCCGTAGTAGAGAATCAGAGACAGAGCCAATTCAGAGAGATGACTTTCAGGTTTGCCACTTGAATGCCATGAAATGCTTATTGATGAATCTTCCTTAGATGAAGTAAAGGAGATGTGATTCTCATTTATCTGAGACAGATTATTAAAAAGGTATTATGTTACTTAACTTTCTCTACTGTGCTAGAGGATAACACTATATTTTGGTTATCAGCTGTCAAATTCAAATCATGAAGTCAAGCAGCTCAGTGAGAATCTTTCAGCTTTGGAGGCTAAAATGCATACTGTAAGCAATCATACACATGGTTAATTACACAGTATACTTGATTATGATGAGATGACTGGTTACTTTTTGTGGCTATATTTGTCTCATTTATCCTCTCTCATTTCTTGGTTTCTAGTATATACTGAAACAAACCCGATCACCAACACAAGCACTGGTATATATTATAATCACTGTATACAAGTTGCAATATAGAATATGCACAACAAAGAAATAACTAATAAACACTATCTAAACGAGAGATTGACAGAGAAGAAGGTAACCAGAGGGGATGATATACTAGAACAAAGATGGGATATGAGAGATACCTAGCTGCCAAAGCTTCGACATAATTTGCATAACCGTTCTTTTTGATCCCTAGACCTTTTTAACAATAACTAACTGGGTCGGGATCCCAAATAAAACTCTCCAATATTTTACTTGGCACAATAATATCAACTGGATCAATCTTATTTAGCATGTCTAGCCCATATACACTTCGGGGTCGTTTGGTTTGGATACAAGTTATGATGATATTAGTTATGTTGTGAAAAGTTATTTTGGGGATAAGTTATGCTGAGATTAGTTATGCTGAGAGTAGTTTTTATTGCTTGTTTTGGTTTGCCATGTTCAAAATTATATTCATTGCATAATTTCTAAGGATACAACAACAACATACCCAGTGAAATCCCACAAGTGCGGTCTTGAGAGGGTAGAATGTACGCATACCTTATCACTACCTCAAAGGTAGAGAGACTGTCATAATTTCTAAGGATAAATTGTTTATTTATAAAAATACTCTTCATCTTATTTAGTTTTTTTTTATACATTTTTTTTGCAAGTTTTAGTTATTCATTCTTAAAAATAAAGTTTCTATCTTATTTAACTTAAATATTTTTGTGTATGCATTTTCATGATTGTGCCGTGTGTTTTAAAACTAAACTTTCATTTTATTTAACTTAAAAATAAAATTTCCATCTTATTTAGCTTTAAAGAATTTTTTTATCTTATTTAACTTAAAAACTAAAACGATTATCTTATTTAGCTGAAAATAAAACTTCCATTTTAAGTTTATTAAAGTAAAAGAAATTTTGTCATCAAAATTATCTACATTTTAATAGATATATAAAACATAATTTTTAAGTGGGTAATAAACTATTTAATTAAAAATATGTAATTTAGTAATGGAGTGAACATTTTAAGAGAAATCAAATTATAAATAAACATAAGTATTAAACAAATAAATTCAACTTATAAATATATTCATAAATAAAAATTGTTTTTATAAAATGTAATTTTTTAATAGAAAAATATATTATCCTAAAAACAACAATTAATTAAGGTTGTGAACGTTATTATAAATGTTGTTATACATTATGTTAATATATATGAATATAAAAGTGGTGTATAAAAGAGAGTATTTTTGTTATTTTACATGCGTTATCCTAGGGGGATTACTATTCCACCCTCAGGGAGGGATAACTTATCACAGTACTAATTGTTAATCCTGGAATAAGTTATCCCAGCCTTTGCAACCAAACGAGATTAAAGGGCGCTTAAAAATTATTCCGAGATGCCCTCAAGGCCTAGCTCAAGTGGCAAAGGGTGGAGGATTTGTGGCTGAGGTCATAGGTTCAAGCCCCACACCATCAAAAGCTAAGCCTGGTATTTAAATGGAGAAGGGTAGAGGGGGGGCCCATTATCCATCGAGTTTACAAGGTTGTGGTTGATCCAAAGGGCGGGCCATAGTCGGATTTCTCGGTTATCAAAAAAAAAATATTCTGAGATTAATCCTCTTATCCATCACATCAAACGACCCCGTACAAAGTTATCTTGGTTCACAACATATACTATATTGCTATATGTGATTATTGAGGTAAAAGAAAGGAAATAAGTTTGTTCTGTGAAGAATAGCTTCTGCATCTGCTTCATATTTTCGTGGTTCATTTCAAGCTTACTATCTGCAAAAGAGAGTATATGATTATCTGGTGTGTCCGAACAGGGTGAAGTCGGACACAACAATGATAAAGCTAAGCTGAGAATGAGACTTCGATGGGCACAAGCAAAATTGGATGCATTTCGGGTAAGGTACAAAGAGGCTCTGGATGAGACAGACTTTATGAACAAGAAATTCGAGGTGGCTTCATCAAAGCTGAAAGATCAGTTAGCTTCAAGTGGTCTTGAAATCCTCAGCCTCAAGAAGCAGCTAGCTTCTGCAAGGTGTCCTTGATTGGTTAATATATCCCTGCATCTGTATTAAGTACATCTCTGTTGGATGATATGAATATGTGTATCTTAACTAACCATTAAAATCTATACCAGAACTTCACAATTCGTTATTCACCAGTAAGCCTGCCTGTAATGCATCAATACACCAGATGTAAAGTTCATCTACTGATGTCAGATTGGAAAAGCAAAATACAAAAGTGAAAAACCATTACATGCAAGTGCCAGGAGTATCTGAATGCAAATGCTTAGAGTTATTGATGACACATTAATCCAAAAGAATTCAGTACATCGGAAAGAACTTCTGTGGGAATCAGCAAAGCACCTGGAGTAATCTAACTTCTCTCCAGTAGCTATTTTCAGTCCTTTGGAGATCATTTATATTGGTTTTATTGTAATCATTATCATCTTGTTTTACATACTGCCATTCGTTAGTTAAGTAATTGGGATGTAAATTACTTGTATGATATCAGGAAAAACAATTGGCATTTGCAGAGAGCAGGCCAGTCCCCGCATTGCTCAGTAATGCGAATGTTCGTCCTCTCAACATAGATGATTTTAAATATGCACATGAATAGGTATGTTCTGTGGCTTCTGTGATTATTGACATGATACTGCATGCTTCCTTCCTACTGTCTTAAACCAGTATATGTTTTTTGTTGATAAGATAATTAACAACAACAACATACCCAGTGGGATCCCATAAGTGGGGTATGAGGAGGGTAAAATGTACGCAGACATTACCACTACCTCATAGAGATAGAGAGACTGTTTTCGGAAGACCTTCATCTCAAAAATATCAAACTCAAGAGTAGAACATACTAGATATGAGAAAATAAAAATAAAAATGATTGAAGTGGAAAACACATGATAGTATATGAATATAATAAAAGTAACAAATGTAAGACGGACAATGACAACACAAAATATAAAGACACGACTGATCCTACTAACCTACTATATCGCAAGGCTAGACACTCATCCTACTAACCTACTATATCGCAAGGCTAGACACTCATCCTACCCCTATTAGCCGTCTAACCTTCTACTCTAATACGTGACCTCCACTCCTTTCTATCTAAGGTCATGTTTTCGGTGAGATGAAGTTTCGCCAAATTCTGTCTAATCACCTCCTCCCAATACATTTTCGGTCGACCTCTACCCCTCTGCATGACCCTTAAATCCAACCTCTCGCACCTCCTAACAGGAGCATTAACACTTCTTTGCACATGCCCAAACCATTGCAGTCTTGCTTCTCTCATTTTGTCTGCCACATGGGCCACCCCTAACTTTCCCTGAATTAACTCATTCCTAATCTTATCCCCCTTGGTATGAATAAGTTGTTTTCATATATTTTTCTCAAATTAAAACAAGTTTACAAAGTAGCCACCAACTTAAGAATTTTAATGCATCTTAAGTTGGTACTACAGATTGCTAAGCTATGAATGTGGTAAAAATCTAAAAAATGGACATCTATAAATGGACATTGTATTAACGATCTCGAATTCAAAACAATCTTATGAGCAAAGAACAGCCACTTTTGGTGTCTTGGGCAGTGTAGTTTGGAGGCCAATCCTCCCAATGGTTCCAATTGAGGCCTTTTTAGTGCCTAGCTCCAATGTGGTTGCTTCCACACTTTTGCTCCACACCAGTCCAAGTAATGATTTCAATGTTGATCAATCACTTTCTTCCATAATAGCCAAAATTCTTTAAATGAGCACTGTATCAAGAATATTGAACTCAAAAATTTTCTGAAGCAAAAATGCTCCCCAAAAAGATGATCCTTTACCTCGAAGATCCTGAAAATTTTGGAGGACTTCACTCCAAAGCTGGAATTTACAAAGGTTATGTTGAATTTGCCTCTGGATGACTAGTGGAAGTGCATCACATATGAGGCATCTAGGGTGAATCCAAAGAGAAGTTTCTATGCATTTTCTGTGAGAAATTCTACAGGGGAGATTGGTGTTTGCAATGACTAATGATTGAGCCTGAAGCAGCAAGATATTGCCAGGCGCAACAATATTTATGAAATATGCAAAGCATACATGAAAATTGGAGAAAAATTTTGAATTCCTATTTTGTGACCCCTAAACGCTAAAAAATTGGTGTGAATCCTATAGTAACTATGAATATCATTTATTGGGTAATTACGGATGGTCCTACAAAATATGGGATCCAAGAGTTTCAAACGGTCATATTTACAAAATATTTGTAGGCATTGGGAAAATCCCAAATTCCTGTTTCATGGCCTCTAAATGCTAAAAAAGGTGGCATGGATCCTATAAAAGCTATGAATATTATTCACTAGGTAACTACATAGGGTCATACAAAATTAGGAGTCAAAAAGCTCTCGGACGGTAATATTTACAATATATTTATTAACTAACACACACAAAAAAAAAAACTGAGTAAATTGCCTAATTTCTGATGAGTGGTTAATAAATGCTAAAAAAGGGTGTAGATCATGATGAGGCTATATGTATTGTTTTTCCAGATCATTACGAAGGGTCTTATAAAGATTATGGAAGGGAAGTGTCCAAAAGTGAATTCATCAAAATATTCATTGACTAATACATACGAGAAATTGAGAAAATAATCTGATTCCTATTGAGTCGTTGCTAAATGCTAAAAAATGGCGTGGATCATGGCAAGGTTGTACGTACTATTCTCGGGGTCATTATGGAGAGTCCTATAAAGGTTTGGGAAAAAAGGTGCCTCAAAGCCAGTTCACTAAAAAAATCATTAACTAACACGAAAAATTGAGAAAATTAATTAAATTCTGTTGAATAGCCCCTAAATGCTAAAATACGGCGTGGATCATGGTGAGACTATACATACTGTTCCCCTGATTCATTACGAAGGGTCTTGTAAAGATTTTGAAAAAGAAGTGCTCGAAAGCCAAAAAAAAAATTCATGGACTAACACACACAAAAAACTAAATGTTGAGTGTCCGTTAAATGTTAGAAAAATGGCGTGGATCATGGCGAGACTATACATGTAGTTACCCTAGGCCATACAAAGGGTCCTCTAAAGGTTTTGAAAAAATAGTATTCGAAAGCTAGTTCACCAAAAATTCATTAACTAACACGCAAAAAAAATAATAAAAAAAATAAAAAATCACCTAATTTCTATTGAGTGGCCCCTAAATACTAAAAAGTGTCATGGATCACGGCGAGGCTATGTGTACAATTCTCCCAAGTTATTAAGAAGCGTCATGTAAAAATTTTTTGGAAAAACAAAGCTCAAATGTTAATTCACCAAAAAATTCATTGACTAACACAAACAAAAAATAGAAAAAATGGCCTAATTTGTATTAAGTGCTTTTAATCGCTAAAAAATGACATGGATCATGGCGAGACTATTCATATTGATACCCCAAAGTTATTATGGATGAGTTTTTAAAGATTTTGCTGAAAAATTGATTGGAAGCCATAAAATGCATGTCGGGCCTTCTGGAATTCTTAGCAGACTCGTTACGGACGATTCCATGAAATTTTTCGAGAAAAATAGGCTCAAAGCCTCGACACATCCAAAATTAAAAATTAAGAAAATCGCTTGATTTCGGTTCTGTCGCCCATAAAATGCTTTGATGTGCCGTTAAATGCATGACGAGCCTACTGAAACTCTTAATGGATTTGTTACGGACAACTTTGTGAAGGTTTTTGAGAAAAATGGGACAGAGTCTCGACACCTCAAAAATTCATGGGCTAACATCCATGAAAAACTGAGAAAATTGCCTAAATCCAGTTCCCTCGCCCATAAACTTCGAAGTGTCGTTAAATGCATATCAAGCCTACTAGAATTCTTACCGGACTCATTGTGGATGATTCCGTGAAGTTTTTTTTGGGAAAAATAGGCTCGGAGCCCTAGCACCTCCAAAATTTGTGGGCTAACATCCACGAAAAATTGAGAAAAATTGCCCGATTCCTATTTCGTCGCCCATAAAATGCTTTAAAACTCATTAAATGCTTTCTGGGCTTACTCTTAGTGGACTCATTCAGACGGTTCCATAAGATTTTTTGGGAAAATGGGCTCGGAGCTCCAACACCTCCAAAATTCGTAGGCTAACACACTCGAAAAATTGAGAAAATTGCCTATTTCCTGTTCCGTCGCCAATAAAATGCTCTGAAGTGTCGTTAAATGCATGCACAACCTACTAGAACTCTTACCGTACTTATTACGAACGGTTCCGTGAAATATTTTGAGAAAAATGGATCGGAGCCCAGGAATCTCCGAAATTCATGGGTTAACACCTACGAAAAATTGAGAAAATCGCCTGATTCTTCTATCGTCGTCCTTAAAAAATTCTAAATTGAAGCACCGTTAAATGTATGCTGGGCCTACTGGAACTCTTAACAAACTCGTTACAAATGGTGTTCGTGAAGTTTTCTAGAAAAAATGGGCCCAGATCCCCAACACCTCCAAATCCATAAGCTAACACCCACAAAAACTGAGAAAATCTCCTAATTCCTATTCCGTCACCCATAAAATGATTTGAAGCATCGTTAAATGCATGCTGGGCCTACTGAAAATCTTAATGAATTCGTTATGGATGATTCCGTGAAGTTTGTTTTAAAAAAAAAAAGGCTTAGAGCCCCGACACCTCCAAATTCTGTGGGTTAACATTCACAAAAAACTTAGAAAATCACATGAATATAGTTCCTTCGCCCATAAAATGATGCCGGGCCTACTTGAATTCTTAGCGGACTCTTTACAGATGGTTTTTTGAAGTTTTTAAGGGAAAAATAAGCCCGGATCCCTGGCACCTCCAAAATTTGTGGGTTAAGACCTACGAAAAATTGAGAAAATTGCTTGATTCCTGTTTCGTAGCCCTTAAAAAGTTCTAAAGCCCGTTAAATGCACGCTGAGCCTACTGTAACTCTCTTAGCAGACTCATTACGAATGATTTCGTGAAGTTTTTGGGAAAAATGTGCTCGGAGCTCCAACACCTCCAAAATTCATGGGCTAACACCTACAAATAATTGAGAAAATCGCCCGATTCCTATTCCGTCGCTCATAAAATGCTCTGAAACACCATTAAATGATATTGAGCGTACTGGAACACTTAACAGACTCATTACAGATGATTCCCTATGATTTTCTAGAAAAAAAGAGCCCAAAGCCTTGATACGTCCAAATCCCTGGGCTAACACTCAAGAAAAATTAAGAAAATTGTCTGATTCGTATTTTGTTGTGCATAAAATGGTCTAAAGCATCGTTAAATGTATGTTGGGCCTTCTGGAACTCATAACAGACTCGTTATGGATGAATCTGTGAAGGTTTTTGGGAAATATGGTCCTAGAGCCCGACACCTCCGAAATCCGTGGGCTAAACCCACGAAAAACTAAGAAAATCTCTTGATTCCTGTTCTTTCACCTATAAAATGCTTTGATGCATCGTTAAATACATGTCGAGCCTACTGGAACTCTTAGCAGACTTGTTATGGACGATTTCGTGAAGTTTTCTGAGAAGATGGGCCAGAGCCTCGGCACCTCTAAAATCTATGAGCTAACACCCACAAAAATTAAGAAAACCACCTAATTCCTCTTTAGTCTCCCATAAAATGCTCCGAAGCACCGTTAAATGACATCGGGACTTCTAGAACTCTTAGTAGACTCGTTAGAGATGGTGCTGTGAACGATTTTCAGGAAAAATGGGCTGTGAATTATTTCAGGAAAAATGGTGCTGTGAATTATTTAAGAATCCGTGGGCTAACATTCATGAAAAACTGAAAAAATTGCCTGATTTCTGTTTCGTCGCCCATAAAATGCTCCGATGCGCCATTAAATGCATGCCGGGCCTACTGGAACTTTTAGCAGACTCATTATGAAATGTTCCATGATGCTTTTTGGGAAAAATAACTCGGAGCCACGACACTTTCAAAATTCGTGGGCTTTAACTCACGAAAAATTGAGAAAATCCATTGATTCCTTTTTTGTCACCTATAAAAGGCTCCAAAGCCTATAAATGCACGTAGGGCCTATTGAAACTCTTAACAGAGTCATTATGGATGATTCTGTAAAGTTTTTTTTGGAAAAAATGAGTTTGGATATCCAACATCTCCAAAATATATGGGTAACACCCACAAAAAATTGAGAAAATCGTCAGATTCCTCTTTTGCTGCCCATAAAATGCTCCAAAGCTCGTTAAATGCACACCGAACCTATTGTAACTCTTAATGGACTCATTACGAATGGTTCCCTGAATTTTTTGGAAAAAATAGGCTCGGAGCTCTAGCACCTCCAAAATCCATGGACTAATACCCACGAAAAATTGAGAAAATTGCTTGATTTCTATTTCGTCGCCTATAAAATGCTCCGAAGCACTGCCTTTTTCAAGTCTATACAAACAATTCTATAATTGTTTCGAAAAAAATTGATCACGAAGCCATACCCGCAAAAAACTCATAGGGGCTAACACACAAAAAAATAAAAAAATTGCCTAATTCCTATTTAATGGCCCCTCAATGCCTAAAAAAACTTCGCGAATTAGGCCGATGATATTGGAATCATTTCATTATAAATGGTTCTTTAAAGGTTTCAAGAAAAAATTGACCATAATTCATACCACAAAAAAATAATAATCATGGGCTAACATTCACGTAAAATGGAATTTTTTTTGCCTAATTCCTATTGGGTGACCTCTAAATGCTAAATAAAGCATCGCAGATCAAGCTGAGGCTATTGAAATTCTTTTCTAAGTTGTTACAGACAGCTCTGTAAAGGTTTCAAGAAAAAATTGACCAAAAGTCATGCCACCAAAGAATTCATGGGCTAACACATACTAAAAATGGAGAAAATTGCCTAATTCCTATTGAATGACTCGTAAATGCTAAAAAATGCACTGAGGTCAGGTTGAGGCTTTTGAAATTCTTTCTCAAGTCATTACAGATGATTTTGTAAATGTCTCGAGAAAAAATTGATCGAAAATCATACCAGATAAAAAATTCATGAACTAACACAAACAAAAAAAATCACAACATGAAGGATCAGGGGACTCAAATTCTACATGTTTTGCAAACATGAAGAGCAGGGTGATAGTGAATATGATCAATTGTTTATTATATACGACAAGATAACACTTAATTCATGCAAAATATTCATACACACATGAATATTATTACCTGACTAATTCTCTTTTTGTAAAAAAAATTAAATCCTTTTCAAGGAGGCCATGTGAACAGGAGGTTAGAGGTTCAAGCCTTGGAAACATTCTCTCGCAAAAATACAAGGTAAGATTATGTACAATAAACCTTTGTGGTCAGGCCTTTTCCTGGACCCTACGCATAGCGAGAGCTTTAGTGCATTGGGCTTGCCCTTTTAAAATCCCTTCCAAGTAATTAATTCACTATCTCAACAACAACAACAACAACATACCCAGTGTAATCCCAAAAGTAAGGTCTGGAGAGACTAAAATGTACCAGACCTTACCACTATCTCGATATCAATAATTCTATAGCATTATTCAATTTGAGTTATTAATCATGTTTAAAAGCGTCTGAATCAATTTTACTAAGTACCTCCTACCTACATATCAACAATGAGACAATGTCTACAAATTAAACTAGCCAGGGAATGAAAATGAGGGATCATCTACAATATATATTAGTCAAATAGAATTTGATAGTTTTTGAAGCTTCATTTACCTAGGTTTGACAGAATTAAATCTTTATTATATGTTATCAAAATTTAAAGTTACAAAACAAAATATTCAATTGTGAATGGAAGCATAAAATTAAATTAAAAAAAATACTCATTTTGCAAAGTTGATAGCATAAAGGGTAGTTAATTAATAGTTAATACACTCCAAAATTAACTAGATGCTCGATTAAAATTAAACCACCCTCGAGCAAGAAGATCATTCAATAGTATATCTGCTATTTTCCATCAACATAGATATCGATTAACTTTTCTTGCCAATGTTTCTTTAGATCTCCATGGTTTAAGATCTAATAGTATTTAATTTTAAGCCATAAAACATCCAAAATGTATAGCTTATAGAGCTATTACCATATTGTAAACAACTATCTTCCCTTATCTCAACTCATTTATAGCAAAAAGAACATGCAATTACCATAATACGAAGTTTCATAAAAGAAAAACAGTTTAAACAACATGTTTAGCCGTCATAAATATGAGAATACAATAAAAACACTACCACATCTGCTAGGGCTGTCTATAAAATGAATTTGCAGTTTCAAAATAAGAGAACACAGTTTCAAGGCTTCCAATTAAAAATTTGACTTTAGGTTACCGACTTCATTGAGCTTCCCTTGACCAAGAGCAAAAGATTAATCAGCAGATCAAAATGGTTTCACTGCTTCATTTTTTGCTACTTGACTTCCTCTAAGAACTTGTAAGTACTCTGGATACAAGACCAAGAAATGACTTTGTTAGAATTCAATGATAGTAATAGTGGTGGAAAAATGGGTTAATTAAGTGAAATAGTTAACAGAAATCCACCATTGAAGGTCTGGAAATTTTTTGAATTGATCGGAGAACCAACGATATTTTGAAGTGCTTCAAAAAGCATTTCAGGAGGGGTCTTCTTCAACTCCTGCACAACAGCATGAATTGACTTTCTGCTGTTAAAGTAAATATGTTTGTTAGGATGACTGCTCTTGCAAGCAGCATGCCTCTCAAATTCCAAAGCACAAATAACATTCTGCTTCTGCATAAGACACATAATATCTCGTTAGACATGGAAGAACAAGTAATAGAAAAGTGAGGAAAAAATCTTGCCTTGGACAGCTTGCAGTTGTCGCAACCACATAGATAACCATTACCTTGAATAACTCCGTTAATAGTAGTTTTCTGCATACAAAATATACTTGGAACAAAAACCTCTAAGTTAACCTCAAAGAAGAATTCAAGAATCAAAACTTACCTGCGAGGACGTTGAGATATACTTCACAGGAACTCCATTAAGTAAACCACTCGATAATAAACTTTTTACATGGGTAGGAAAAACATTTCGGGAAGAAAATGTACTTGTAGGCGGTGTAGGTGCACTTGAACCATGTTGCAAATTGGATGTGTTTGCGCTTGCAGGTATTGCAACTGGTGTATTACAGTCAAACTGCACAACTTGTTTCTTGTTGGAGACTGAGTCCCTTTCTGAAGCATCCATCAAAGACTGATGATCACGCTTCTTTTCAATATTCGCGGTAGTCCCGCTATCCATCTCATTTAGCACCTTAGAGCTCTCATCCTGGAAAGACTGGAAAAATCACAAAACAGTTATTAGAGAGTGAAAAAGAAATTATTTAGGCTATTCAAGGAAATTAATTGATGAAGAACCGAGTTGGCTTGATTTTTATCTAGCCCTTCTTGCTTATAACTGTTCCTATTGAGTTTTTTTTTTTTAAGTTTAAATAAAAAGCTGCTAGACACTATGTCTAGTGGTATAAGAAAAACAAAAAACACACACAAAAAAGGGAGAAGATATGTTGTTTAATAATTGAGCCAACTAAATTCTAATGCATTAATTTAATATTCAATAATTAATATATTTTAGTGGTGTTCTTATGTTTTAGAAATTCTAGATTAGGTTTTGATAAGGTATTCTCTACGAGTCATGGAGGAGCCAAAGTATATCTAGGTCAAGAAACAAAATACCAATAAATCAACCTTTGGTTCGAACATTAAACTCTCGAGTAATTGTATATGAATTGAACCACAACAATTTTAACATGAGAAACATTAATCTTATACCACAAGAAAAATGAAAAAATAACACAGATCAAAACACACATTAGAGATTGAAAGAAAAAAGAATATAGATCAGAACAAACATAGATCAAGATTGAAAAAAAGAAGAACATAAATCAAAGCAAGAAAGATTTATTGCTAATTTTACAATAGTCTTACAACATTTTAAGAAATTGTTGGTGCAAAAATAAATGTTGAAACAATTCAAATAGAAAAACTTTACCATTTTCAAGTACTTCTGAAGTAATCCTCCAACACTGAATAGCAGATATCGAGCTCTATCAATATCAAAATCTCTCACTTTAAAAATAAAAAGTGAAAAATAAAAATAAATTAATTAGAACAGATTATGAGAATCTGATTTAAAAAAAGAAAAAAAGAAAAAGAGAACCTCACAGTCAACTTGAAAGTTTTTTTTTATGAAAAATAGAGAGTTGATTAATTAAATTTTACGGTCAACGATTAGTAAATAGAATATTATTCATATGTATACTTGTTTTGTCCTAAATACTTTGATCATATTGGTTTTGAGAATTTAAAAATTTTCACTTATAATTTTAAAATTTAGTAAATACTAATATTTTTCCATATATGCCAATTTATCCTAAATTAATTGATTAATTACATTTTATAGTCAAAGATTAGTGAAAAGAATATTATTGATATATATACTTGTTTTATCCAAAATACTTGATCATATTTAATGAGAATTCAAATTTTCTTCACTAACAATTTTAAGATATAGTAAAAAATATTTTTTTCATATATGTCCAATTAGTCCTAAGTTGCTTTATCACATCTATTTTGATAATTTAAATTTTATTTATTAATAGTGTGAAAAATATTTACATGGTCAAATGTAATTTGAGCGGAGAAATCTAAAATTGACTTTGACTGATATCATGAATGAATACATCATGAAACATATCACAACTTACACTTTTATTGCTAACCATAGTTAATTAATATATATTATATATTTAATTTTGACTAATTTCAGATATAAACAAATAAAATTTAAACATAAAAGACTTGAAGTTCTAACTATACAATAAGATTTTAATAAAAAATTATGCACATCCCATTTTATATCAACTAAATGAATACATGAAACATATCATAACTTACACATTTATTGCTAATCATAGTTAATTGATCAATATACATTATATCTATAATTTTGGCTTAATTGAAATGTCTAATGGTATATTATGTGAGATGATATATTTAATGTTTGTGCTAACTTATGTTGATGATTTAGAGTACTTGAATACTACAAAAAACAATTGAAAATAATATTTAAGGTCTCTCGTTATAATTTGATTTTAAGCCACCGACTATGTTGAGACACCCCTGACCAAAAGCATAAGAATATAGAATAGTAAAGGGGGCAGCAAAATGGATTACTACAACAACTCACAACTTCACATACAAACACTGATATATATTAGTATGTTTTACTGAATAAAATACAGTACGATAGGACACAACAAAGGCAATCAAAAGGAACAACGATACTAGAAGTCTAGAAGGTGTTGAGAAGATAGAAATAATTAACTTTCTTATCACTTCCTATCCATGTTCTTACATTTCTATACCAATTCCATTACTAATTCGGGCCTTGCTCGCATGACTTACTTCCTTCCCAAAAGTAAATTTCCAACCTTTTAGGTGGAATTACCTTTCTAGTGCTCCTACGCGGCTTGCCAATGCAGAAATCATGGCTCATCGCATCCTCCTTATCAGGAGTTGGGATTCTAGCGGCAACATCAATAGGATTGATGAGTTCTTTTCCCTTCGCAGAGTTGTCACCTACATAAATGAGTTTCCAATTCCATGTCCTACAAATGTAGCATTTACGCTATCTTCTCCAATATTTGAAGATTTCCGCACAAGAAATGGATTATCACTTGTACAAGCATTTGCGAAAGTATCTTTCCAAATACGAGCTAGAAGATAATTTCGAAAACAAAGGGAACAACGTTGGTCAATAGTTGTAGCTTTCGGATCACTAGGTTCTTTCCCAGCACCAGCCAAAAGATTATTTTCAGGAAGATTAAAGGAACGATTACTTTCACTTGTCACATTTAGAGCATCAACGTCATTAAGAACCTCAGGGTCCTTATTCTGTAAAGACTAGAAAGATCATATAACAGTTATTATAGAGTGAAAAAGAAATCATTAAGGCTATTAGACTTCAAAGGCAAGTAGCATCTTAGTATAGAAAGAAATAAATATTCCAAGATCAAGATCCTTCAAATATGCAATAACCAAAAGAAATTATTCAGTTTAAGAGAGTTAAAATGAAGGAGTCATGGCAACCAAAAGTAAAGCAGTACATAGGATTTGGAAAAAGAACAACAACAACGAAATAATGCAATAACCAAAGCACTAAAGACACTAATGGTAACATAAAACTGAAGACAAGAAACTACAAGAATACTACTAATATAATACAACACAGAGATATTTAGTGGTAATTAATTTTTCTTTTATCAACAATATTTATCACCTAAACAATTATAGCCACCAAATCTTTTAATTGTTTAGTGATATTTCTTTAAGAAAGTGTCAACTAAGCCATTTCATCTACATAATAATTGATGAAGAACCCTAATTTGGAAGAATTGGCCCAACTCATGTTGATGAAGAAGACTAGGGAAAATCAAATGACTAGACACAAAGGATGAATAATTGAACCAATTACTAATTTCTAGCACACTAAATTTAATATTTAATAACTATCTTTTTTTTTTTGTTTACATTTTTAATGGTGCAATCATGTTGTAGCTCACTCTCAACGTGACTCAACCATAGGAAGTAACGCCAGACAGAGCACCAAAAACGTGACTCAACCATAGGAAGTATCGCCAGACAGAGCGCCAAAAATATAAAAGATAAAAATAAATGAATCTCACTCAGACGAATATATTAAGTTCAAAATCATCATTAAAATTACTTGTCTAAAATGAGATTTCATAATTAAGTAGTTGTTCACAGGGACCCACAAGAATGAAAAAAATGATAAAAAAAAGTATTAACTAAATTTTTATAGTCAAAGACTAGTAAATACAAAATTATTCATATATGTACTTGTTTCTCCTGAATTACTTGATCACATTTATTTGAGAATTTAAATTTTTTTTAGTAACAGTTTTAAGATTTAGTGAGTAATTTTTTTTTCTTCATATATGCCCATTTTATCCTAAATTATTTGATCACACTTGTTTTGAGATTTCAAAATTTTGTTTATTAACTAGTTTCGATGCATGTGCATTGCACGTGAGTTGCACGTGAGTTTCAAGTACTTTAGATGCAATTCTCCAACATTGACAAGCAGATTTCAAGCTTTACCAACACGAAAATCTCTTTCCCTCTTCAAAAATCAAAGCGAAAGATGAAAAGAAAATAGTTAGAACAGATTAACAAGAAGCTGATAAAAAAACTAAAAAAAGAAAGAGAGAGAATCTCACTCTCAACGTGACTCAACCATAGGAAGTAACGTCAAACAGAGCACCAAAAACGTGACTCACCCATAGGAAGTATCGCCAAACAGAGCACCTATGGTTGAGTCACATTTTTGGTGCTCTGTCTGGCGTTACTTCCTATGGTTGAGTCACATTGAGAGTGAAATTCTCTCTCTCTCTTTCCTTTTTTTTTTTTAGTTTTTTTATCAGCTGCTCATTAATCTGTTCTAACTATTTTCATTTCATCTTTTGCTTTGATTTTTGAAGAGGGAAAGAGATTTTCGTGTTGGTAAAGCTTAAAATCTGCTTGTCAATCTTGAAGAATTACATCTAAAGTACTTGAAAATGGTAAAATCTTCTATTTGAATTATTTCAAAATTTATTCTGTTGCACCAACAATTTTTTCAAAATGTTGTAAGGCTATAATAAAATTTATAGTTATAAATCTTTCTTCCTTTGATTTATGTTTTTTTTTAAAATTTCTAATGTGTGCTTTGATTTGTGTTTTTTTCTTTCAATCTCTAATGTGCATTTTGATCTGTGTTCTTTTTTATATTTTTCTTGTGACATAAAATTAATATATTTTTCATGTTGAGGGATTGTTGTGGTTCAAGCCATCTACAATTAATTGAGAGCCAACTCTTATATCTAGAATTTTAGAACATGAATGGACCATTAAAAATGTAAAAAAAAAAAATAGTTACTAAATATTAAATTTAATGTGCTAGTAATTAGTTGGTTCAATTATTCATCCTTTGTGTCTAGTCATTTGATTTTCCCTAGTCTTCTTCATCAACATGAGTTGGGCCAATTCTTCCAAATTAGGGTTCTTCATCAATTACTATATAGATGAAATGACTCACTTGACACTTTCTTAAAGTAATATCACTAAACAACTAAAAGATTTGGTGGTTATAATTGTTTAGGCGATAAATATTGTTGATAAAAGAAAAATCGATTATACTAAATGTTTCTTTGTGTTATACTATATTAGCAGTATTCTTGTAGTTCCTTGTCTTCAGTTTTATGTTACCATTAGTGTCTCTTGTGCTTTGGTTATTGCATTATTTCGTTTTTATTGTTGTTCTTTTTTTCCAAATCCTATGTACTGCTTTACTTTTGGTTGCCATGACTTCTTCATTTGAAGGATCTTGATCTTGGAATATTTATTTCTTTAATTCTATACTAAGATGCTACTTGCCTTTGAAGTCTAATAGCCTTAATGATTTCTTTTTCACTCTGTAATAACTGTTATGTGATCTTTCTAGTCTTTACAGAATAAGGACCCTGAGGTGCTTAATGACGTTGATGCTCTAAATGTGACAAGTGAAAGTAATTGTTCGTTTAATCTTCCTGAAAATAATCTTTTGGCTGATGCTGGGAAAGAACCTAGTGTTCCAAATGCTACAACTATTGACCAACGTCGTTCCCTTTGTCTTCGAAATTATCTTCTCGCTCGTATTTGGAAAGATACTTTTGCAAGTGCTTGTACAAGTGATAATCCATTTCTTGTGCGGAAATCTTCAAATACCGGAGAAGATAGCGTAAATGCTACATCTGTAGGACATGGAATCGGAAATGTCATTTCGTTAGGGGGCAACTCTGCAAAGGGAAAAGAACCCATCAATCCTATTGATGTTGCCACTAGGATCCCAACTCCTGACAAGGAGGATGCGATGATTCATGATTTCTGCATTGGCAAGCCGCGCGCGTAGGAGAACTAGAAAGTTAATTCCACCTAAAAGGTTGGAAATTTACTTTTGGGAAGTAAGTAAGTCATGCGAGCAATGCCAGAATTAGTAATGGAATTGGTATAGAAATGTAAGAACATGGATAGGAAGTGATAAGAAAGTTAATTATTTCTATCTTCTCAACACCTTCTAGACTTCTAATATCGTTATTCCTTTTGATTGTTTTTGTTGTGTCCTATCGTACTATATTTTCAGTAAAACATATTATTAATATATATGTGTTTGTATGTGAACTTGTGAGTTGTAGTAATCCATTTTGTTGCCCCCTTACTATTGTATTCTAATAAACTATTTTCATGATCTACTGATACATTCTTATGCTTCTGCTCAGGGGTGGCTCAACATAGTCAGTAATCTATAGTCAAATAATAATGAAAGACCTTAAATATTATTTTCCAAAAAAATTCTTACAGTATTGAAGTACTCTAAATTATCAACATAAGTTAGCACAAACATTAAATATATCATCTCACATAATGTACCATAGACATTTCAATTAGGCCAAAATTATAGATTTAATGTGTATTGATCAACTAACTATATTAGCAATAAACATGTAAGTTATGATATGTTTCATGTACTCATTTAGTTGATATAAAATGGGTTGTGCATAATTTTTTATTAAAATATTATTATATAGTTAGAACGTCAAGTTTTTTATGTTTAAATTTTATTTGTTTACATATGAAATTAGTCAAAATTAAATATATAATGTATATTAATTAACTATGGTTAGCAATAAAAGTGTAAGTTATGATATGTTTCTTGATGTATTCATTCAGTCAAAGTCAATTTTAGATTTCTCCGCTCAAATTGCATTTGACCATGTAAATATTTTTCACACTATTAATAAGTAAAACTTAAATTAATAAAATAGATGTGATCAAGCAACTTAGGCCTAATTGGACATATATGAATAAAACATTATTTACTATATCTTAAAATTGTTAGTGAAGAAAATTTAAATTCTCATTAAATATGATCAAGTATGTATTTTGGATAAAACAAGTATATATATCAATAATATTCTTTTCACTAATCTTTGAGACTTTGACTATAAAATTTAATTAATCAAGTAATTTAGGATAAATTGGGCATATATGGAAAACATATTAGTATTTACTAAATCTCAAAGTCAAAAGGATCAAGTATTTAGGGAAAAATAAGTATATATATATGAATATTATTCTATTTACTAATCGTTGACCGTAAAAATTAATTAATCAATTTTTTGACCATTTTTTCCATACTATTGAATTATAAAATCTCATTTTAGATTCTTTAACATAACTATAGTGACAAAATATATTATTTACCATAGACTGCATTGTATAGGATCACTCATCACACTACTATATAAATCTCGAGCTTTTTTTTAATCTCACTTGTCAAACTTCAATGTTTCTTATATTGAGAGAATTTAGCAAAATACTAAACTAGAAACACTTTATGTTTCCTTAAAAAAAACTTTTAGGTTTTGATATTGATAGAGCTCGATATCTACTATTCAGTGTTCGAGGATTGCATCAGAAATACTTGAAAATGGTAAAATTTTCTATTTGAATTGTTTCAACATTTATTTTTGCACCAACAATTTCTTAAAATGTTGTAAGACTATTGTAAAATTGGCAATAAATTTTTCTTGCTTTGATCTATGTTCTTTTATTTTTTCAATATCTAATGTACGTTTCGATATATGTTCTTTTATCTTTCCATCTCTAATATGTGTTTTGGATGTGTTATTTTTTTCATTTTCCTTGTAGTATAAGATTAATAGTTTTTGTGTTAAAATTGTCGTTGTTCAATTCATATGCAATTAATCGAGAGTTGGATGTTCAAACCAAAGATTGATTTACTGGTATTTTGTTTTCTAACATGGATATACTTTAGCTCCTCCTTGACTTGTAGAGAATACCTTATCAAAAGTTAATATAGAATTTCTAAAACATGAATGTATCGCTAAAAAGTATTAATTATTAAATATTAAATTTAATGCGCTAGAATTTAGTTGGTTCAATTATTAAACAAGATATCTTCTTCCTTTGTATCTACTCTTCTAAGCTAGGGTTCTTCATCAATTAATTTTATTTTCTACAACTGTTTTTTGCTTTTTTCGGTCTTTTCAGAATAAGAATCCTGAGGTGGTAAATGAGATGGGTAGCGGGACTTTTGTGAATATCGAAAAGAAACATGATCATCAATCTTTTGTGGATGCTTCAGAAAAGGAGCAGTTTGTTGGTCATACACCAGTTGCAATACCTGCAAGCGCAAACACATCCAATTTGGACCCTATCCAAGTTCAGCGCTCAAGTGTACCTATGCCTACAAGTACATTTACTTCCCCAAATGCTTTCCCTACCCATGTAAAAAGTTTATTATCGAGTGGTTTACTTGATGGAGTTCCTGTGAAGTATATTGGATCGTCATGTGAGGTAAATTTTTGATTCTTGAATTCTTCGTTGATTTAGAGGTTTCTGTTACAAGTATATTTTGCTTACAGAATACTATTATTGACGGAGTTATTAAAGGTAATGGTTATCTATGTGGCTGCAACAACTGCAAGTTTTCCGAGGTCAGATTTTTCCTCATTTTTCTATTATTTGTTCTCACTAATTTTATCCATGTCTAACGAAATATTATGTGTCTTATACAGAAGCCGAATATAATTTGTGCTTTGGAATTTGAGAGGCATGCTGGTGGCAAGAGCAATCATGCTAACAAACATATTTACTTTAACAGCGGGACGTCAATTCATGCTGCTGTCCAGGAGTTGAAGAAGATCCCTCCCGAAATGATTTTTGAAGCAATTCAAAATATCGTTGGTTCTCCGATCAATCCAAAAAATTTCAATATCTTCAATGGTGGGATATCTGTTAACTATTTCACTAAATTAACCCATTTTTCCACCATTATTACTACCATTGAATTCTAACAAAGTCATTTCTTGGTCTTGTATTCAGAGTACTTACAAGTTTTTAGACAAAGTCAATCTAGCAAAAAATGAAGTGGCAAAACCATTTTGATCTGCTGATTACTCTTATGCTCTTGCTCAGGGGAAGCTCAATGAAGTCGGTGACCAAAAGTCAAATTTGAAACTGTGTTCTCTTATTTTGAAACTGCAAATTCATTTTATAGACAGTCCTAGTAGATGTGGTTGTGTTTTTATTGTATTCTCCTATTTATGACGGCTAAACATGTTGTTTAAGTTGTTTTTCTTTTATGAAACTTCGTATTATGGTAATTGAATGTTCTTTTTGAAGTTCCTGTTTTTTTTTATATTTATTGTTTTTTCTATAAATGAGTTGAGATTAGGGAAGATAGTTGTTTGCAATATGGTAACAACTCTATAAGCTATACATTTTGGATGTTTTATGGCTTAAAATACTATTAGATCTTAAACCATGGAGATCTAATGAAACATTGGCAAGAAAAGTTAATCGATATCTGTGTTGATGGAAAGTAGAAGATATTTGTTAAAATAATTTAATTGAGCATCTAGTTAATTTTGGAGTGCATTAACTATTAATTAGAAAGTGAATTAATTACTTGAAAGGGATTTAAAAAGGGCAAAGCCCGATGCACTAAAGCTCTCGCTCTCCACAGGATCCAGGGAAGGGCCTGACCACAAAGGTCTATTGTATGCAACCTTACCTTGTATTTCTGCCAGAGACTGTTTCCAAGACTTGAACTTGTGACCTCCTTGAAAAGGATTTAATTTTTTTTTTATAAAAAATAAATTATTTCGATAATAATATTCATGTGTGTATGAATATTTTGCATGAATTACGTGCTATCTGGTTGTATATAATAAACAATTGATCTTGTTCACTATCACCCTGCTCCTCAAGTTTGCAAAACAAGTATGGAGAAAATTGAGTCCCCTGATCCTTTATGGTATGACTTTTTTTGTGTGTGTTAACCCATAAAGTTTTTATGTGGTATGATTTTCAATCAATTTTTTCTTGAGTGCTTTACAAAATCGTCCGTAATGACCTAAGGAAGAATTTCAAAAGCTTCGACTTAATCTCAGTGCATTTTTTAGCATTTACGAGTCACTCAATAGGAATTAGGCAATTTCCTCCATTTTTAGTATGTGTTTGACCATGAATTCTTTGGTGGCTTGACTTTTGGTCAATTTTTTCTTGAAACTTTTATAGAGCTATCTGTAACAACCTGGAAAAGAATTTCAATAGCCTCAACTTGATCTGCGGTGCTTTATTTAGCATTTAGAGGCCTCCCAATAGGAATTTGGCAATTTTTTCCATTTTACGTGAATGTTAGCCCATGAATTTTTTGTGGTATGACTTATGGTCAATTTTTTCTTGAAACCTTTAAAGAACCATTTATAACAAACTGATTCCAATAGCATCGACCTGATTCGCGAAGCTTTTTTAGTATTGAGGGGCCATTAAATAGGAATTAGGTAATTTTTAAATTTTTTGTGTGTGTTAACCTCATGCATTTTTTGGTGGTATGACTTATGGTCAGTTTTTTCTCGGAATATTTTCTGAACTGTCTGTATAGACCTGGAAAAGAATTTCAATAGCCCCAGTCTGATTCACGGTGATTTTTTAGTATTTAGGAGCCACTCAAGAGGAATTATGGTGGTATGAATTTTGATCAATTTTGTCTCAAAATCTTTATAAAATCATCTGTAACAGTCTAGGGAAGAATTTCAATAGTCTCAGTCTAATCTGCGGTGCTTTTTCTAGCATTTAGAGGCCACTCAATAAAGGAATAGGTGATTTTCTCCATATTTTATGTGTGTTAGCCCATGAATTTTTTGGTGGTATGACTTTCGTCAATATTTTTTTGAAATCTTTACAGAACCTTTCGTAATGACCTGGGAAGAATTCTAGTATCCCTGGTCTGATCCTTGGTGCTTTTTTTTAGCATTTAGGTGCTACTCAATAGAAATTAGATGATTTTCTTCATTTTTCGTTTGTTAGCCCACATTTGTTTTGGAGATAGGGCTTTCAGTAAATTTTTTTAACAAAATCTTTACAGAACCTTTCGTAATGACCTGGGAAGAATTCTAGTATCCCTGGTCTGATCCGTGGTGCTTTTTTTTAGCATTTAGGTGCTACTCAATAGAAATTAGATGATTTTCTTCATTTTTCATATGTGTTAGCCCATATTATTTTGGAGATAGGGCTTTCAGTAATTTTTTTTTATCAAAATCTTTACAGAACCCCCCGTAATGACCTAGAGATAATTTCATTAGCCTTGGTCTTATCTATGGTGCTTGTTTAGTATTTAGATTCTCAATATGAATTACATGTTTTTTTTTCATGTGTTAGCCTATGAATTTTTTTGTAGTATGACTTTCAAATCAATTTTTTCTAAAAATCTTTGTAAAATCGTCCGTAATGAACTAGGGAATAATTCATTAGCTTTGGCCAAGTCCGTGGTTCTTTTTTTTTTTATCATTTAGTGGTTGGTCAGCAAAAATTAGGCGATCTTTCTGTTTCTTTTGTTGGTTTGGATTTTGATTAATTTTTTCTTGAAACCTTTATAGAATCGTCTATAACGACTTAGGAAGAATTTCAATTGCCTCGGTCTGATCCGCAATACTTTATTTAGTATTTAGGAACCACTCAACAAGAATGATGCCCGGGGCTCGGGGTCAACTTTCACGAAAACTTAAATAGATCCATCCGTAACGAGCTCGGCAAAAGCCCTAGGTTGTACGGCCGCGCCACAGGACGCTAGGTAGGATTTTATGGGCCAAGCATCAGGAAACAAACGATTTTGACAGTTTTTCATGGGTGTTAGCCCATGGTTACTTGCGTTGCCTGGGGTTCGAGGCCAACTTTCTCGAAATATTACACCAACCTATCCATAACGAGCCCGTAAAGAGCCCTAAGTGGTCCGGCGACATTGGAGATAGCCTGGTAGGATTTTATAGGCCAATTAACTAAATACAAATGACTTTTGTAGTTTTTCGTGCGTGTTAGCCCATAGTTCCTGGCTCTTCCCGGGGCTCAAAGCCAAATTTCTTGAAATATTATACAGAGGGGTCCGTAACGAGCCCAACAAGAGCCCCAGGTGGCCCGGCGACATTAGAGATTGCATGATAAGAGTTTGTGGTCCAAGGAACAGGAAACAAGAGATTTCGGTAGTTTTTCGTAGGTGTTAACCCACGGTTCCTAGCGCTGCCTGGGGCTCTGGGCCAACTTTCTTGAAAAATTATATCGAGGGGTCCGTAACGAGCCCGTATAGATCCCCAGGTGGGCCGGCGACCTTGGACATCACTTGGTAGGATTTATGGATCAAGGATTTTATGGACCAAGGAACAGGAAACAAGCGATTTGGACAGTTTTTCGTGGGTCTTAGCCCATGGATCCTGGCACTACCCGAGGTTCAGAGCCAACTTTCCCAAAAAATTATACCGAGCAGTCCGTAACAAGAAAGGCAAGAGGCCCAGATGACCCGACCGGGTTGGAGATGGTCTGGTAGGATTTTATGGGCCAAAGAAAAAGAAATAGGCGATTTGGGTAGTTTTTCGTGGGTATTAGCCCACATTTCCTGGCGCTACCCAAAGCTATGGGCCAACTTTTCTGAAACATTATATCGAGGGGTCCAAAATGAGCCAGGAAAAAGGCATAGTAGGCCCCTCCGGGTTGGCGATGGCCTGGTAGGAATTTATGGGCCAAGGAACAGGAAACATGCAATTTGGGTAGTTTTTCATGGGTGTTAGCCAACAGTTCCTGTCGCTTCATGGGGCTTGGTGCCAATTTTCCCAAAAAATTATATCGAGGGATCTATAACAAGCTAGGAAAGAAGCCCTGGTGGCCCAACAGGGTTGGAGATGACCTAATAGTATTTTATGGGCCAAGAAACAAGAAACAAGCAATTTGGACAATTTTTTGTGGGTGTTAGCTCACAATTCCTGTCGCTGTCCGTGGCTCGGGGCAAATTTTTTTTAAAACTTATACCGAGGGATCTGTAACAAGCCAGGCAAGAGGCCCAGGTGGCCCGTCTGGGATGGAGATGGCCTGGTAGGAATTTATGGGCCAAGGAAAAGGAAATTAGGCGATTTGGGTAATTTTTCATGGGTGTTAGCCCACAGTTCCTGGCGCTGCCCGGGGCTCTGGGCCAACTTTAAAAAAATATTATATCAAGGGGTCCATAACAAGCCAGACAAGAGGCCCAAGTGACCCGGCAGGGTTGGAGATGACCTGGTAGAATTTTATGGGCCAAGAAACAAGAAACAAACAATTTGGGCAGTTTTTCATGGGTGTTAGCCCACGGTTCCTGGCGCTGCCCAAGGCTCGAGGCCAACGTTCTCGAATAATTATACCGAGGGGTCCATAATGAGCTAGGAAAGAGACCCAGGTGGCCTGACGGGGTTGGAGATGTCCTGGTATGATTTTGTGGGCCAAGGAATAGGTAACAGGCGATTTGGGCAGATTTTCATGGGTGTTAGCCTATGCTTCCTAGCACTGCCCAGGGCTTGGGGTCTACTTTCCCAAAATATTATACCAATGGGTTCGTTACGAGCCAGAAAATAGGCCAAAGTGGCCCATCTGGGTTTGAGATGGCTCGGTAGAATTTTATAAGCCAAAAACAAAAAATAGGCAATTTGGATAGTTTTTCGTGGGTGTTAGCCCATGGTTCAAGGCGCTGCCGGGGGATCGGGGCCAATTTTCTCAAAAACTTATACCGAGATGTCCGTAACTAACCAGGCAAGAGGACCAGGTGGCCCGTCCAGGTTGCATGTGGCCTAGTAAGAATTTATGGGCCAAGGAACATGAAACAAGAGATTAGGGTAGTTTTTTGTTGGTGTTAGCCCATGGTTCCTAGCGCTTCCGGGAGTCGGGTCCAACTTTCCCAAAAATATATACTGAGGGGTCTGTAATGAGCCAGGAAAGAGGCCCAGGTGGCTCGGCGGGGTTGGAGATGGCCTAGTAGGATTTTATCGGCCAAGAAACAGGAAATGGAGATTTGGGGAATTTTTCGTGGGTATTAACTCATGGTTGCTCGCGCTGCCTGGGGATCGGGGCCAACTTTCTCAAAAACTTATACCGAAGGGTTCGTAACAAGCTAGGCATGAATCCCAGGTGGACCAGCGAGGTTGGAGATGACCTGGTAGGATTTTATGGGCCACAAAATAGGAAATAGGCCATTTGGGTAATTTTTTGTGAGTGTTAGCCCACGGTTCTTGGCACTGCTCGGGGCTCGGGGTAACCTTTCCCACAAAATTATACCGAGGGATCTGTAAAGAGAGAAATAAGAGGCCCAAGTGACTCGGCGGGGTTGGATATGGACTGGTAGGATTTTTTGGGCCAAGAAATTAGAAACACGCAACTTGGGTAGTTTTTTTGTGCGTGTTAGCCCACTGTTCCTGTTGCTGCCCAGGGCTCGGGGCCAACTTTCCAAAAAAGTTATACCGAGGGGTTCATAACAAGACAGGCAATAGGCCAAGGTAGCCCAACTGGGTTGAAGTTGGCCTGGTAGAATTTTATGGGCCAAGGAATAGGTGATTTAGGTAGTTTTTCGTGGGTATGAGCCTACGGTTCAAGGTGCTACCCGGGGATTAGTGCCAACTTTCCCGAACAATTATACCAAGGGGTCCATAAAGCTCTAGGCAAGAGGTCAAGGCTGTCGGGCGGGGTTTGAGATGGTCATGTAGGATTTTATGGGCCAAGGAACAGGAAACAAGTGATTTAGACAGTTTTCCGTGGGTGTTTGCCTACGATTCCTGGTGCTGCCCGAGACTCGATGCCAACTTTCTTGAAATATTATACCGAGATGTCCATAACAATCCAAGAAAGAATCCCAGGTAAATCTAAGGGGTTGGAGATGGTTTGGTAGGATTTTATGAACCAAGGAACAAGAAAGAAGCAATTTGGGTAGTTTTTCGTAGGTGTTAGCTCACGGTTCTTGGCGCTGCCTAGGGCTCATAGTCAACTTTACCAAAATATTATACCAAGGGGTCCGCAATGAGCCAGCCAAGAGGCCCAAATTTCTCGTCCAGGTTGGAGATGGCCTGGTAGGAATTTATGGGCCAAGGAACAGGAAACAGACGATTTGGGCAATCTTTCATAGGTGTTAGTCCACAGTTCCTAGCATTGCCTGGCAGTCAAGGCAAACTTTCATGAAACGCTATACCGAGGAGTCCGTAACGAGCCAGGCAAGAGGCCCAGGTGGCTCGTCCGGGTTGGAGATGGACTGGTAGGAATTTATAGGCCAAGCAACTAGAAATAGACGATTTAAATAATTTTTCATGGGTGTTAGCCCACAGTTCCTAGTGCTGCTGAGGGCTCGGGCCAACTTTCCCAAAATATTAAATCGAAGGGTCCTTAATGAGTCAGGAAAGAGGCCCAGTGACCCAGCAGGGTTGGAGATGACCTGGTAGGATTTTATGGGCCAAGAAACATGAAATAAGCGATTTAGATAGTTTTTCGTGAGTGTTAACCCACGGTTCTTGGCGGTGCCCGAGGTTCGGGGCTAACTTTATGAAAATGTTATACTGAGGGGTCCGTAACGAGCCAAGAAGGAGTCTCAGGTGGCCCTACTACATTAGAGTTGGCCTGGTAGGATTTTATGGGCCAAGGAACAGGAAACAAACAATTTAGGTAGTTTTTCATGGGTGTTAGCCCATATTTCCTGGCGCTGCCCGAGGCTCGAGGCTAACATTCCCAAAAAATTAAACCGAGCGGTCTGTAACAAGCCAGGCAATAGACCTAGGTGTCCCAACTGGGTTGGAAACGGATTGGTAGGATTTTATAGGCCAAAGAATAGGAAACAAGTGATTTGGGTAGTTTTTCGTGGGCGTTAGACCACGGTTTGAGGTGCTCCCCGAGGCTCAGGGCCAACTTACCTGAAAAATTATACCAAGGGGTCCGTAACAAGCCAATCAAAAGGCCCAGGTGGCCCGACGGGGTTGGAGATGATTTGGTAGCATTTTATGGGCCAAGGAAAAGGAAACAGGTGCTTTGGGCAATTTTTTGTTGGTGTTAGCCCACGGTTCCTGGCGCTAGACGGGGAAAACTTGCATGAAATGTTTTTCCGAGAGGTCCGTAATGCGCCAGGAAAGAGGCCTAGGCGGCCTGACAGGGTTGGAGATGGCATGGTAGGATTTTATGGTCCAAGGAACATGAAACATGCAATTTGAACAGTTCTTCATGGGTGTTAGCCCACGGTTCCTGGCACTGCCCGAGGATCGGGTCCAACTTTCTCGAAAAATTATACCGATGGATCTGTAACGAGCCAGACCAGATGCCCAGGTGTCTTGGTGGGGTTGGAGATGGCCTAGTAGGATTTTATGGGCCAAGAAATAGGAAATAGACGATTTTGATAATTTTTCATGGATGTTAGCCCACGGTTCCTGGCGATGCCCAGATCTCTGAGTCAATATTCCTGAAGCATTATATCGAGGGGTCCATAATGAGCCAGGAAAGAGGCCCAGGTGGCCCGTCCAGATGGGAGATGGCCTGGTAGGAATTTATGTGTCAAGGAATAAGAGACAGACGATTTAAACAGTTTTTCGTGGGTGTTAGCCCACGGTTCCTAGCGCTGCCTGGGTCTCAGGGTCAACTTTCCTATAAAATTATACCAAGGCTTCTATAACGAGCTATGTAAGAGGTTTAGGTGGCCCGACAGGGTTGGATATGGCCTGATAAAATTTTATGGATCAAAGAACAGGAAACACGCGATTTGGGTAGTTTTTCATGTGTGTTAGCCCACGATTCCTGGCGCTGCTCAGGGCTTTGGGAGAACTTTCTCAAAATATTATACTGAACAGTTCTTATAGAGCCAGGCAAGAAGCCAAAGTGTCCCCGCGGGGTTGGAGATGACCAGGTAGGATTTTATGGGCCAAGGAATAGGAAATGGGTGATTTGGGTAGTTTTTTGTGAGTGTCAGCCCACGGTTCCCGAAATATTATACCAAGGGGTCCATAATGAGCCAGGAAAGAGGCACAGGTGACCTTTCCGAGTTGGAGATGGCCTGGTGGGAATTTATGGGCCAACGAACAGGAATCAAGTGATTTGGCCGATTTTTCATGGGTGTTAGCTCATGGTTCCTGCCGCTGCTCGGGGACAACTTTCTTGAAAAATTATACCGAGGAGTCTGTAACAAGCCAGGAAAGACGCCCAGTGACTCGGCGGGGTTATAGATGACTTGGTAGGATATTATGGGCTAAGGAACAGGAAACAAATAATTTGGGCAGTTTTTAGTGGGTTTTAGCCCATGATTCTTGGCGCTGCCCGGGGTTCAAGGCTAACTTTCCTGAAAAATTATACCAAGGGTTCCGTAACGAGCCAAGCAGGAGGCCCACGTGGCCCGACAACGTTAGAGATGTCCTGGTAGGATTTTATGGGCCAAGGAGCAGGAAATAGGAAATTTGGGTAGTTTTTTTGGGTTTTAGCCCACGGTTCCTGGCGCTGCCCGAGACGCGAGGCCAACTTTCTCGAAATATTATACCGAGGGGTCTGTAACAATCCAGGCCAGAGGCTCAGGTGGCCTGACGTGGTTGGAGATAGCCTGGTAGGATTTTATGGGCCAAGGAATAGGAAATAGGCAATTTGGGAAGCTTTTCATAGGTGTTATCCCACGGTTCCTGGCGCTGCCTAGGGCTCGGGGCCAAATTTCTCGAAAAGTATACCGAGGGGTCCGTAATAAGCCAAGAAAGCGGCTAGGTGGCCCTTTCTGATTGGAGATGGCCTGGTAGGAATTTATGGGTGAAGGAATAGGAAACATGCAATTTGGGTAATGTTTCGTGGGTGTTAGCCCATGGTTCCTAGCGCTGCCCGGGGCTTGGAACCAACTTTCCCAAAAACTTATACAGAGGGGTCTGTAACGAGCCAAGAAAGAGGTCCAGGTGGCTCGACGGGGTTGGATATGTCTTGGTAGGATTTTATGGGCCAAGGAACAGGAAATAGACGACTTGGACAGTTTTTCGTGGGAGTTAGCCCACGGTTCTTGGCGCCGCCTGGGGCTCGTGGCCAACTTTTCTGTAATATTATACAAAAGAGTTCTTAATGATCCATTTAAGAATCCCAGGTGGCCTGACGGGGTTAGAGATGGCCTGAAATGATTTTATGAGCCAAGGAATAGGAAACAAGCGATATGGAGAATTTTTCGTGGGTGTTAACCCACAATTCAAGGTGCTGCTCGGGGATCAGGGCCAATTTTTTTTAAAAATTCTACCGAGTGGTCTATAACGAGCCAAAGAAAAGGCTCATGTGGCCCGATGGGGTTGGAGATGGAGTGGTAGGATTTTATGGGCAAAGAAAAGAAGAAATATGCGATTTTGGGAGTTTTTGTGGGTGTTAGCCTATGGTTCCTGGCACTGCCCAAGACTCGGGGCTATTTTTCCGAAAATATTATATCAAGGGGTACGTAACGAGTCAGGAAAGAGGCCCAGGTGTCCCAGCGGGGTTAGATATGGACTGGTAGGATCTTATGGTCCAAAAAATGAGAAACAGACGATTTGGGTAGTTTTTTGTGGGTATTAGCCCACGATTCCTGGCGCTGCCCAGGGCTCGGTGCCAAATTTCTCAAAATATTATACCGAGGGGTCTGTAACAAGCCAATAAATAGCCCAAGGTGGCCCAGCGGGGTTAAAGATGGCTTGGTAAGATTTTATGTGCCAAGGAACAGGAAACAAGAAATTTAGGTAGTTTTTCGTGGGTATTAGCCCACGGTTCCCGTCGCTGCTAGGGGCTCGGGGCCAACTTTCCTAAAATATTATACAAAGAGATCTTTAATGAGCTAGGCAAGATGTCCACCAACCCGGAGGGTTTGAAAATGACCTGGTAGGATTTTATGGGCCAAGGAATAGGAAACAGGTAATTTGAGTAGTTTTTCTTGGGTGTTAGCCCACAGTTCCTGGCGCTTCCCGGGGTTCGAGGCCAACGTTCTTAAAAAATTATACCAAAGGGTGCATAACGATCTAGGCAGGAGGCCCAGGTGGCCCAGTGGTGTTAGAGATGTCAAAGTTGGATTTTATGGGCTACCGAATAGGAAACAAACGATTTGGAATGTTTTTCATTGTTGTTCGCCCATGGTTTTTGGTGCTACCTGAGGCTCGGGGCCATCATTCCTGAAATATTATACAGAAGGATCCGTAACGAGCCATGCAATCGACCAAGGTGGCCCAACTGGGTTGGAGATGGCCAAGTAGGATTTTATGGGCCAAGGAATAGGAAACAGGCGATTTGGGCAGTTTTTAATGGGTGTTAACCAACGGTTCTTGGCGCTTCTCGAGGCTCGGGGCAAACTTTCCCAAAATATTATATCGAGGGGTCTGTAACGAGCCAAGCAATAGGCCTAGTAACCCGGTGGGGTTGGAGATGACCCTGAAGGATTTTATGGGCCAAGGAACATGAAATAGACAATTTGGGCAATTTTTCATAGGTTTTAGCCCAGGGTTCCTAGCGCTGCCCGAGGCTCGGGGACAACTATCCTAAAAAATTATACCAAGGGGTTCGTAACGAGCAAGGCACGAGGCCCAGTTAGCCCGGAGGCATTAGAGATGTCCTTGTAGGATTTTATGGGCCAAGGAACATGAAACATGCGATTTTAGCAGTTTTTCGTAGGTGTTAGCCCACGGTTCCTGGCATTGCTCTGGGCCAACTTTCCCAAAAAATTATACCGAGAGGTCTGTAACAAGCCAGGAAGGAGGCCTAGTGACCAAGCAGGGTTGAAGATGGTCTGGTAGGATTTTATGGCCCAAGGAAAAGGAAATAGGTGATTTGGGTAGTTTTTCGTGTGTGTTAGCCCATGGTTGCCCGCGCTGCCCGGGCTCGCGACCAAATTTCCTGAAACATTATACCGAGGGGTCTGCAACCTGCCAGATAAGAGGTCCAAGTGTCCTGGCGTGGTTGGAGATGGCCTGGTAGGATTTTATGGGCCAAGGAATAGGAAATAGGTGATTTGGGTAGTTTTTCGTGGGTGCTACCCCACGATTTCTGGCGCTGCTAGGGGCTTAGGGCCAACTTTTTTGAAATATTATACTGAGGGGTCTGTAACAATCCAGGCAAGAGGCCCATTGATCCAGTGGGGTTGGAGATGACCTGGTAGTATTTTATGGGCCAAGTAACAGGAAAAAGACAATTTGGATAATTTTTCATGGGTGTTAGCCCACGGTTCCTGGCGCTGCCTTAGGTTTGGGGCCAAATTTCTCAAAACATTACACCAAGGGGTCCATAATGAGATAGGCAAGAGGCCAAGGTGGCCCAATGACATTAGAGATGGCCGATTAGGATTTGATGGGCTAAGGAACAAGTAATAGGCGATTTGAACAATTTTTCGTGGGTGTTAGCCTATGATTCCTGGCGCTGCCCGAGGCTTGGGGACAACTCTCCTGAAAAGTTATATCGAGAGGTCTGTAATGAGCCAGGCAATAGGCCCAAGTGTCTCGGCTGGGTTGGATATGGCCTAGTAGGATTTTATGGGTCAAGGATTAGCAAACAGGAGATTTGGGCAGTTTTTCATGGGTGTTAGCCAACGGTTCCTGGCGCTGCTCGGGGCTCGGGTACAACTTTCCCTAAAAATTATACCGAGGGGTCTATATTGAGCTAGGAAAGAATCCCAGGTGTCCCAGTGGGGTTGGAGATAGCCTGGTAGGACTTTATGGGCCAAGGAATAGAAAACATGCGATTTGGGTAGTTTTTCATGGGTATTAGCCCACAGTTCCTGTCGCTGCCTATAGATCAGGGTTAACTTTCCCAAAAACTTATACTGAGGGGTCCGTAACTATCTATGCAAGAGGTCCAGGTTGCCCAAAAGGGTTGGAGATGGCCTGATAGGATTTTATGGCCAACAAAACATGAAATAAACGATTTGGGTAGTTTTTCATGGGTGTTAGCCCATAGTTCCTGGCGCTGCCCGGGGCTCGGGGTAAACTTTTCTAAATAATTATACCGAGGGGTCCATAACAAGCCAGACAGAAGGCCTAGGTGGCCCGACAACATTAAAGATGGCCTGGTAGGATTTTACGGGCCAAGGAATAGGAAACAAGCAACTTTGGCAATTATTCGTGGGTGTTAACCCACGGTTCCTAGCATTGGACGAGGCTCGACGCTAACTTTTCTAAATAATTATAAAAAGGGTTCCATAACGATCCAGACAATAGGTCCAGGTGTCCTGGCTGGGTTGGAGATGACCTGGTAGGATTTTATGGGCCGAGGAACCAGAAACAGGAAATTTGGGTAGTTTTTTTAAGGCGTTAACCCACAGTTCAAGGCATTGTCCGGGGATCGGGGCCAACTTACTCAAAATAGTTATACCGAGGGGTCCATAACAATCCAGACAAGAGGCCCAGGTAGTCCGGCGGGGTTGGAGATGGCCTGGTTGATTTTATGGGCCAAAGAACAAAACATAGGTGATTTGGGTAGTTTTTCGTGGGTTTTAGCCAATGGTTCCTAGCGCTGCCTGGGGCGCGTGGCCAAATTTCTCAAAATATTATACTGAAGGGTCCGTAATGAGCTAGTCAAGAAGCCTAGGTGTCCCAGTGGGGTTAGAGATGACCTGGTAGGATTTTAATAGCCAAGGCAATAGAAACAAACATTTTTTACAATTTTTCATGGGTGTTAGCCCTGGTTCCAGGCGCTGCCCGGTGCTATGATCCAATTTTCTCGAACAATTATACTGAGGGGTCCGTAACAAAACAATAAATAGTCCTAGGTTTCCCAACAGGGTTGGAAATGGCCTGGTAGGATTTTATGGGCCAAGGAACAAGAAACAAGCGATTTGAGCAGTTTTTCGTGGGTGTTAGCCCTCAATTCCTGGTGCTGCCTGGGGCTCGAGGCCAACTTTCCTTAAAAATTATACTGAGGGGTCCGTAACGAGCCAGGAAGAAGGCCTAGGTGGCCCCGCGAGGTTGTAGATGGCCTGGTAGGATTTTATTGGCCAAGGAACAAGGAACAAATAATTTTGGTAGTTTTTTGCGGGTGTTAGACCACAGTTCCTGGCTCTGCGTGGGGCTCGTGGATAACTTTCCCAAAGCATTATACCGAGGGATCCGTAACTAGCCAATCAATAGTCCAAGGTGTCTCGGAGGGGTGGGATATGGACTGGTAGGATTACATGGGCCATGAAATAGAAAACAGGCGATTTAGGAGTTTTTCATGGGTATTAGCCCACGGTTCAAGGCACTGCCCGGGGCTCAGGGACAACTTATCCAAAAAATTATACCGAGGGGTCCGTAACAAGCCAGGCAAGAGGCCCAGGTCACCCGACAGGGTTGGAGATGGCTTGGTAGGATTTTATTAGCCATGGAATAGAAGACATGCAATTTTGACAATTTTTCGTGGGTGTTAGCCGACGGTTCTTGGCGCTGCCCGGTGCTTTGGGATAATTTTCTCAAAATATTATACCGAGGGGTTCATAATGAGCCAGGAAAGAGTCCCAGGCAGCCTGACAAGGTTGGAAATATCCTGGTAGGAATTTATAGTCCAAGGAACAGGAAACAGACGATTTGGGCAATTTTTTATGGGTGTAAGCCCACGGTTCCTGGAGCAGTTCGGGGATCAAGGCTCACTTTCCTGAAAAATTATACCGAGGGGTTCATAATGAACCAGGCAAGAGGCCAAGGTGGCCCGACGAGGTTGGAGATAGACTGGTACGATTTTATGGACCATGAAATAGGAAACAGGAGATTTGGATAGTTTTTCATGGGTGTTAGCCCATGGTTCTTGTCGCTTCCCCGGGCTTGAGGATAACATCCTCAAAGAATTATACTGATGGGTCCGTAATGAGCCAGGTAATAGTTCATGTTAGATCGGCTAGGTTTAAGATGGCCTGGTAGGAGTTTTTGGGCCAACGAAAAGGAAATAGGCGATTTGGGTAGTATTTCGTGGGTGTTAACACACGATTCAAGGCGCTGCCCAGGGATCGAGGCCATGTTTCCTGAAAAATTATACCGAGGGGTCCGTAAAAATCCAGGCAAGAGGCCTAGGTGGCTTGGAGGGGTTGGAGATGGCCTGGTACGATTTTATGGGCCAAGGAAATGGAAACAGGCAATTTGGGCAGTTTTTTGCTGGTGTTAGCCCACGATTCTTGGCGCTTCCCGTGGCTCGAGGCCAACTTTCTTTAAAACATATATCGAAGGGTTTATAATGAGCCAGACAAGAATCCCAGGTGTTCTGGCGGGGTTGAAGATGGCCTGGTAGTAATTTATGGGCCAAAGAACAGGAAACAGATGATTTGGGCAGTTTTTTGTGGGTGTAAGCCCACGATTCCTAATGTTGCCTAGGGCTCGCGGCTAAATTTCCTAAACAATTATACTGAGGTATCCATAGCAAGCCAGGAAAGAGGCCCAAGTGGCCCGACGGGGTTGGAGATGGACTAGTAGGATTTTATGGGTCTAGAAATAGGAAACATGTGATTTGGGCAGTTTTTCGTGGGTGTTAGCCCACGGTTCCTGGCGCTGCCCAAGGCTTAGGGCCAACTTTCTCAAAATATTATATCGAGGGGTCCGTAATGAGCCAGGCAGGAGGCCCAGGTGGCTCGACGGGGTTGAAGATGGCTTGGTAGGATTTATCGGCCAACGAATAAGAAATAAATAATTTGGATAGTTTTTTATGGGGGTTAGCCCACGATTCCTGGCGCTGCCCCAAGCTCAGGCACCCTTTCCTGAAAAATTATACCAAGGGGTCTGTAACAAGCCAGACAAGAGGCCCTGGTTTCCTGGCGGGTGCAGAGATGGACTGGTAGGATTTTATGGGCCAAGGAATAGGAAATAGGTGATTTGGACAATTTTTTCGTGTTTGTTAGCCCATAGTTCCTGGTGCTACCCGGGGGGGTCAAACTTTCCCAAAATCTTATACCAATGGGTTCGTAACGAGCTAAGAAAGAGGCCCAAGTGGCCCGACGAGGTTAGAGATGGCCTGATTGGATTTTATGGGCAAAGGAAACCAAAATAGATGATTTGGGCAAGTTTTGCTAGGTGACCGGGCGAGGTTGGAGATTGACTGGTAGGATTTTATGGGCCAAGAAACAGGAAACATATGATTTGGGTAGTTTTTCATGGGTGTTATCCCACGGTTCCTGTCGCTGCCCAGGGCACGCGACCAACTTTCCAAAAAAATATATCGAGGGGTACAAAACGAGCCAAAAAATAGGCTCAGGTGGCCCGATGGGGTTGGAGATGGCTTGATAGGATTTTATGGGATGAAGAATAGGAAATAGGCGATTTGGGTAATTTTTCGTGGGTGTTAGTCCACGGTTTAAGTCGCTGCCTGGGGATCAGGGTCGACTTTCTCAAAAAATTATATCGAGGGGTCCATAACAAGCCAGGAAAGAGGCCCAGGTGGCTCGGCGTGGTTAGAGATGGTTCTATAGACTTTTATGGGCCAAAGAATAGGAAACAAGTGATTTGGGTAGTTTTTCGTGGGTGTTAGCCCACAGTTTCTGGCGTTGTCCAAGGCTCAGGGCAAAATTTCTCAAAATATTATACCAAGGGGTCTGTAACGATCCAGGCAAGAGGCTCATGAAGCTTGGTGGGGTTGGATATGTCCTGGTAAGATTTTATGGGCCAAGGAATAGGAAACAAGTGATTTGGGAAGTTTTTCATGGGTGTTAGTGCACGGTTCTTGGCGCTGCCCGGGGCTCGGGGGCAATTATCCTGAAAAATTATACCGAAGGGTTCGTAATGAGCCAGGAAAGAAGTCTAGGTGGCTCGGTGGAGTTGGAGATGGCCCGATAGGATTTTATAGGCCAAGGAATAGGAAACAGGCAATTTGGGTAGTTTTTTGTGGGTGTAAGCCCACAATTCTTGGCATTGCCCGGGGCTTGGGGCCAACTTTCCCAAAAATTTATACCGATGGGTTCGTAATAAGCTAGGCAAGTGACCCAGGTGGCCTGACGAGGTTCTAGATGGACT
>JBCEWC010000237.1:20417-66781 GCA_038996855.1 Solanum aculeatissimum | reverse complement strand
CATTAGTGATGCACTAACTTAGTGCTCCACTTATTAGTGCTCCATTTGCTCTTAATTAAATCAATTAATATCTAACAGCAAGTTATTTATTTAACATGTTACATTATATTGTAGTGATTTTTTTTATTTTTTACAATATCAAGGTATATTTTATCAATTGTTAAAGTTTATGCATGTGGCCCTATTTTCTTTTTATTATGTCCTAAAAAGATAGATCTTTCTTTTAAGATTTAGAAATAATTCAACTTTAACTTTTCATTTTATTTTCTAGATAATAAGATTTTATAGCCATATAAATATAACGACCACACAAAATAAAATGAGAATAGGTTGAATTTAAAGAATGAGTATACTTTTGAATTCCTAAGATTTAGGCAAGGAGAGTCAAAAGGGAACATTATATTATCTTATATTGTATAAATTAATAAAGGAAAGTAAGGGAAAGCAACATTAGTTTTCCAAACTTAGGGCTATATATTGGCTAAGTCAAACAAAGACTTGTTGAGCAACCTGCCAACCCTTTTCCAACTTCCCTTTTATTCCTTCCTTTCCCATTATTTTTCTTTTCCTTTTCCTAGTGCTAAATGGTTTCTCTTTCTTGGCCCGACAAGTTAACCAAATCAACTACTCTTATTGGGTGTGCCAAATTTACCATAATGCCATCTCCAACAACAATCATCTTAATATAGTGCTGAACAGCAAATTTGATTAATAGTGTAAATAAAGTATTCTATTTTTTTGGGCTAAAATATAAAGCATTTTATGGGACGGAGCTAGGTAGGGGAGAATTGTTGAATATATTTTGGTGGGTATAATTGATTGGTCATAACTTGAATTTTATTAAGGACCCACTTTGATCATGCAATTCTTACACACGTTCATTCACACTTTAGTAAGGTGCGAATTGAGATATTTGGGGAGCTTAGTGATAGAAGAAAAATATTGTTCTTATAGTAGAAAACACTTTATTTAGCTCTTAAAATGTTAAGTAGATGGTGCCCCTTGTATGGCCATCGTTGTCACTTGCTTGACTCAATTTCCGCTCCAGCTTTCTTTGACTATAACGGAAAGATGGAAAAAAGGAGAAAAAGATTCAAGAATCAGTGTTGGTGCAATGGCCATGAGCCCAAACTCTACGACACCTGGAGTTAGAAAACTTTCTAGAAAAAAGATAAGTTTTAGGAGTGAGGATTATGGATCGTAGAAGGAAATACAATCTGTTGAAGTAGGTCATAGATGGGATCCTGAGCTTGGGAAAATAATGAGTTGCAGGACTTTTATTATGATCCAATAGGACGGGTCACACATTATTTTACAAGCCTTAGTTGGGGTTCGTAGAACACCCCAACACTTATGCAAATTTTGAAATTTTGGACAAGAATTTGTACGGTTCGTCGAATGTTTTACGGACCGTGGTCCTTGGTTGTCAATTATTCCAAATCTTAAGGGTCTCATAACTTCAATTACAAAGGTATTTTGGGTCGTATAAGACTAGACGGGTCCGTAGAATAGATTCGTGGTTGAGATTTTGAGCGGGGGTGTTTTGGGGCAAGTTCTATGCAAGGACTATATGGGCCATAGATGGGTCTACAACCCGCAGTCCCCATCCGTGGTTTCTTTCTGATAGATTTTAATTAAGGGTTTTTGAACCTTTTCTACCCTCCTAACTCCTAAACTACGTCGTTTTGGCCCTATAAAATCCCCTATAACTGTTTTTGTACTAAGACTTCACCCCATTCCCATTCCAACCTCTAAAACTCATAACTCTCTCAAGTCTATTTAACTATCAAAATCCCAATTGAAGTTCAAGCTAAGGTTTCAAGTTCCACCATTGATTTTTCTAGATTTCTTCTAGCAATTCTCCTCAAGGTATGTGGGTATTCATCTATGGGTTGTTATCACTCATGGAGCCCAAGAATTCTCAACTTTTTCAATCAAACTTCAAGTATGAAATTTATCGATTTTAATGATTTTCATTCAATTGCATGGATTATGATTTATATTATGACTATTGATCTATTTACACATGAATTGTTGTCAATTTCATGATTTTGATGTTTTACAAGTAAATTCTCTACAATGCTATCTTGGATTCATGAATTTCATTATGAGTTCCTTTACTTATGATTTCAATAGATATTATTCTTCATGATTATACATGATTTTATTGAATTATATGTTTTGACGATGATTTGAGATGGACCTGCATACAAGTTACCCCAATCTTATTATGAACTATGATCATCAATGAAAAAGGACTTTATCCAAATTTCATGAAAATATTTAATTATGATTTATGAAAGTCCTTAAAGAATGAAAGAAAGATGGTGAAAGGATTTTCTCACCTAATCATGAATTCAAGGTGTAATAAGGACAATTCTCATATTGCTTGAATTACCAAGTTTTTTAATGAACTATTATATTTATGATAATGACTTAATGCTTTCAAGTTTATGATATGTTTTCTTGATTTATGATTTCTATTCTATTGGTATTTGACTTAGTATTGAGAGAGATTAAGATGGGGTTTGATTCAAAAGCCGAACATTTGCTTCCTAAGGGAATCCTAGTAGCAACCTCTGGTCCATAACTATATGCCTCCATAAGTTGCCTTATTGTCTTATCTAGTAGATCCACGTATAGCTTATAAAATTAAAGATTCTCATGGAGTCTACCTTTGCAAAGTATCCTCTCTCTTCTTGATGTGAAAGACATATTATATTTCATATTATAGCTCGCATGGTCTTATTGTCAGTTAAGGTTGATATCCCACAAAATGTTTGAGTTTATTTTCAAGTTTTACTATGATTTGATACATAGATCATGTGCTTTACTTATGTTTACTTCTCATGTTTTACTTCACAATTGATCTTGTATCCCATGATTCATGTACCATACTGTCTCATGTTTATTCGTTTTATAGCATATTACTCATATACTTAGTATATTCAAAGTACTAATGCATATTTTTCTTGCCTAAATTATTTTATAAGGTAGGGGCGGAAGTCCCTTCTTATTCAACTCAAGTTAACTTGGAGTGAACTTAGAGATTGATTGGTAAGTCTCGTATACTGAGGACGAGCATATTATGTTGTAGTTAACTTTAATCTATGTTGTCACTTTGAGACTAGTTTCTTTTTTATGTTGAGGGTGATCTAGGAATATGTTCTAAGCCTCTGTTTAATACTAATAGAGGCATGTTGGATGTATTGGAGTCTATGTTGTCTTTCTACTTGAACTAAAGTTGCTTCTTCGGTTGTCAAAGTAAGATTCCTTTCCACTTCACATTTTTGTCTATTTACTTTATTTACCTTATGTATACTCACGTATGATATGCTAAGATCTTGGTTGGCGTCCTTTGGAATTTCTATCATTGTGTCATACCTAGGGTCTAGCTTGGGTTGTGATAAACTTGGTATCAGAGAACTTAAAGTATCCTAGGGATTCTATGCCGTCAAGTAGATTCTTATTCATAGGTCTATAACATACCATATCTATGAGTAAGAGGCTATGAGGCGACATTTTAGAAAACTTAACTTCTTTCATGATTGATACCGTGTGATAGAGTGTACTGTAAGGATTTTTTCCTCTAACATTTGTTCTTTGTGATTTTTAGAATATACCACCAAGAAGAGCACCTATTCAAAGGTGCAACAACATCAATGAGGAGCAAGTACCTCAAGTCTCCCATGACTCATTGACCGAGCTAGTTACTAATGTTGAGTTTTGTACTACCATTCAAATGCTAGCACAAGCCATCATGGCACAAGTTAACCAAAGAGATGCGACTCAAAATATGAGAACGACGATGAAAAGGGTTTGAGATTCTATGAGGATGAATCTGCCAAAATTTCATGGCTCCAAAGTGGACGAGGATCCATAAGAGTTTTTTGATAAGGTTTATAAGATCTTGGTTATCATGGGTGTATCTCAGGAAAAGAAGGTAGAGTTAGCCACGTACCACCTCAAGGATGCTGCTCGAATTTGGTATGAAAAATGAAAAGATAAAGAGGGTAAGGGAATCTAGTCTTGTTGCATAGGAGAAACTCAAGGGAGAATTTCTTGATCGATTTTCTCCTTTGGAGTTGAGAGAAGAAAAAATCCAAAAATTCATTGATTTTAGACAAGGAGACATGAGTGTGAGGGAGTATTCCCTCAAGTTCACAAAGTTTTCTAAATACGCCCCTTTCATGATTTTTAACCCAAGGGCTAGGATAAGTAAGTTTGTATCGGGTGTGTCAAACTTGGTGTCTAAGGAATGCAACATGGACATGTTGATCAAAGAGATGGATAACTCAAGGCTTATGACATATTCCGAGCAAGTAGAAGATGAAAAGTTAAAGGAGAGGCTAGAAAGTTCAAGAGGGCTCGTATTGATAGTGGTAGCTTTTCCCACCAAAGGTACAAAAATGATGGTACAAAGTGGGAAAATGTATTCCAGTCAAAGTTTATCCAACACTTCGACTCCAAGGTTAAAACAAATAAGGGGTCAAACCCCTAGGCACAAATAGAAGGTTCAGGTGGTCAAATTATTCTCGCATACAAAAAGTATGGGAAGAACCGCAAAGGAAGTGCTTAGCCAGTTTGGGTGTGTGCTTTAGGTGTGGTATACCAGGTCAACATGCTAAGGATTTTAGGGATATAGGTAGACAACCTCATGCTCAGGCATAGACTCAAACTCAAGCTAGTACAGGTCAACAAGCTTAATAGGGTACTGCTTTAGGATTGGGTAGTGATGATCAACACTATAATAGATTTTATGCCCTTTAGACTCGCTAGGATGTGGAGGAATTGCCCAATGTGGTCATTGGTATGTTGCTGATCTTTCACTTTGATGTGATGCTTTGCTTGATCTGGGAGACAATTAATCTTTTATTACTCCTTACCTTGTAATGAGATTTGATGTGAGACTCGAGATCTTATTAGAACCCTTTTTAGTTTATAGCCCCATTTGGTGATTTGGTGTTGGCTAGAGAGTCTATAGAAATTACTCAGTCTTGGTATTCCATAAAGTGACTTCGTATGACCTCTTAGAACTTGAAATGACTAACTTTGATGTTATTCTTGGTATGGATTGACTTCATGCTTGTTATGCTTTCATTTATTGTAGAACCTGAATAGTTAAATTTCAATTTTTAAATGAGCTAGTCCTATAGTGGAAGGGTACTAATTCCTGTTCAAAGGTCAATTCATGCCATGCCTTAAATCTCAGACAATGATTTCCAAGTGTTGCATCTACCACCTAGTGTCGTTTAAGGATACAAATTCTAAATTCCCTACTCTAGAGTCAGTCTCAGTTTTTAATAAGTTTTTCGATGTCTTTTCCTATGACTTGCCTAGTATTTGTTCCAAAAGAAAAATTGACTTTGGTATAAATATCCTTCTTGATACCCATTATATCACTATTTCTCCTTATTGTATGCCTCGCTGGGACTTAAAGAGTTGAAGGATCAATCGATGAATTTGTTGGATAAGGGCTTCATAATGCCAAGTATCCCCACTATGGGGTGGTCCCTTGTTATTTGTTTAGAAAAAGATTGGGTCACTCAGGATGTGTATGAACTATCGATAATTAACTAAGATTACCATTAAAAATGAATATCCTATTCCAAAAATAAAAAAATTATTTGATCAACTCCAAGGTGCAAGCTACTTTTCTAAGATTGATCTCTAGTCTATTAATCACTAATTGAGGGTAAAAGAGTGTGACATTCCAAATACAGCTTTTAGAACATGGTATCACCACTTTGAGTTTTTGGATATGTTATTTTTGTTAACAAATGCTCTTGCAACCTTCATGGACTTGATAAATTGGGTATTCGAATCTTACTTTGAAATGTTTGTGGTAATTTTCATTGATGCAATATTGATTTACTCCCAAAATAAGGAGGAGTATATGGGTCACTTGAGAATAGTATTGAAAACCTTGAGGGACCGATAACTATTCTCCAAGTTTAGTATGTGTGAGTGTTTATTGAGATCAGTGGCGTTTCGAGGTCACATTATTTTCGGAGAAGGTATAATGGTAGATCCTAAGAAAATGAAAGCAGTGAGGAATTGTCCTAGATCTTTGTCTACTTAGGATAACCGAATCTTTCTAGGTTTGGCAAAATATTATTGAAGGTTTATAGAGGGATTTTCCTCCATTGCATCACCCTTGACTAAGTTGACCCAAAAGAAAGTGAAATTTCAATAGTCGAATGAGTGTGAAAAAAGTTTTCAAACCTTGAACCCCTATCGTGACATTACCAAAAGGATCAGATGAATTTGTAGAATATTTTCATGCCTCACGGGTTGGTTTGGATTGTATATTAACGTAACATGGTAAGATTATAGCATATTTGTCATGACCCAAAATGGGTCACGACTAAAGAAGAATGAAATAAGAAAAAAATCAACACAACATAACATCAAATATCCCAAAACCTGGAGTCATGAGTACAAGAGCATCTAAAATAGTATGAAGGATAAATACAACTGTCTCAAAAGAAAATACAAAGCCGTCTCATAGTATTTGATACATAATCTGATAGAAAAGGAATGAAAGATGATCCAAAGATCCATGGTGACTCAAAGTCTGAGCCTCACCGTAAAGATTTGGGTGATATCCACAACTCTTCGATAGAATGGTCAACTACCCTGTCCCAAACCCTGTGTACAATCTACAGGCATGAAACAAGTAGGGGTGAGTATACCAAAATGTACCTAGTAGGTTCAACCAACTGGGTAAGACAAATCGAACAAGAATGTAGCAACAAAGAATACTATCCCCTGCAAGAAAAGGGTTAGTTCACAATGTAAACCACATACATACTAGTAAAATAGAGTATCAGTGACATTCAAAGATGTAATACATATGCAATGAATGGAAGTAATTCCGGAGGAGGAAATACGACAGCTGCTGGTGTCGATGTATATATCTACCGAGCTGAAGCTACAAGGTAGAACCCATGGGGATCTCATTAGACTATATACAGATATGTCAAGTGTCACGACAGTCGCTGGCACCGATGACACCTTGGCGGACTCTGGCGCCGGTAAGAGAGGTCTCCTGTATCACAATGGACTCTGGCATCAATGATACTTTGGTAGACTCTGGCACCGGGAGAGAGATATAGAAAGGAATACATGCCAATACCAGAATATATAGATGCATAACAATGATAACATGCCACGACAGACTCTGGCACCACTAAATAATATATAAATGCATAATAACGATAACATGCCACGACGAACTCTTGCGCCACTAAATAGTATGTAAATGCATAACAATAATAATTAGGTGTATATCAAATATAATATGTCTTGATAGACTCTGGTATCACTAGACAAATCTAAAAAAACTGCTATCTTAGGACCAATGCAATATAAATGCAATACATGCTTAAATGGAGTAACAATATGTATCCAACATGATGTGCCTCGACGGACTCTGGTGTTGACAACTAGATCTCAAGTAAAGTGACTATATCTATGTCTCAGTGTCTCAGTGTCTTATTTAAACAGATACAATATGAGACATTTACATGTCAATGCTACAATACGAGTATTCATATGAAATAAAACATGAGGATGAAAAAGTTTCCATGACATCACGGGCTATTCCAAGTGCCTCCTCTAGTACCTCAAGATCAATCATTAACATCTTATCATCTCCATTTTATTAGTAATCAAAACATCAAGGCAACCGAACTCTTCAAGTCCCACATTATGCTCATCATATAATCACAGTGTTGCAATTACTATTAATTTATCATGTATTTCCTTCAAATGGTGGCAATAGTATCATATTATCATATTTATATCCAACATAAGTGAAAACCAAAGGTTTCATCTCAATATATCAAGAGGATCGCCATTTACTAAATATTTGGCATAATCGGAGTCACACTTTCATCAAGAATCAATCATATCGATCCCTTGACTCACACATCAACCTAAATCTTACAATTACCACATAAACATGCTCAATGACTCAAATCTAGTCCCAAAGGGTTAGTCGAACCTACCTCGATGCCGAAACTACACTGGGACAAGCTTTCAATCAACTCAAGTCTCCAAACGATCCTCCAATCGACCAACCCTATCAAAATCACATACTACACATCAAGAGGAGTGTTTTGATACCCATATTGGCATGGTTTAGGCTTAGGGGAAAATAGTCAATTTTAGGACTAAAAAAGTTTTCAAATCTGAAAATTGACTTTAAAATCAAGTTTTACATGAAAATGAAGTTCATGGGTGAAAATCCCACTAAAATCAAGCTTAAATCGAAGGAGAAATCAACATTTAAAATTTGAAAATTATAGTCTAAAAATCTCCAATTTTGGACATTGAAAATCATGAATTTTAGGATGAAATCAAGATAAAACTTAAGGAAAATGATTAGTATATGTTAAAAACACTCACCCAGTAAAATTCTTCGAAAATCCTCTTCCAAAATTGCTCAAAAAGCTTGACAAGTTCAAAAATAGTGTAAAAATGGTGTTCCTCAGGTTTTTAAAACTGCACAGTTAAATACTCTCTGCGAACGCGGGGACCAGGTCCATGAACGCGGAGCCTAACCAAGCTCAACTCTCCGCAAACGTAGGGACAATGTTCGCAAATGCGGAGCCTAATGGTACACCACTCCGCGAACGCGGAGCACAACCTCACCTAGACCTCCGCGAACGTGGAGGCTTCTCTACGAACGTGGAGAAAAACAATACCTTCACCAGATAATAGCAAAAACCAACAACCAAGTCCAAATTCCTTACTCGAAATGGACCCCCAAAACTCATCCAAACTCAGAATTACAAACACTCTATATATATCCATACAAGAAACAATGATCCAGACTTAACAGAATCATCAAAAATTGATTTCAAGGCCTCTTCGCCACATTTACCAATACATCTTGATAAAATTAGTTTAAAACTCCAAATACCAAAATTGCCCTTGGAAACTTCAAAAATTCTTTTGAGATAATTTCTAGTGTTAGTTTTCCCGTCCGAAACTACTGGAACTATTAGAATTCTTATCCGAGCTTTCGATGACTGAATGTTGACCAAAGTCAAAATTTTGCCCTAGAAATAACTAAAATCACAACTTTGGGCCTAAAAACCTCATTTTAACTCCAAATTCAGTTTTGCAACTTCTTGTAGTTCAATTTCAACATATCAGAATTAAAGAAATTAATGGATCCCCGATCCGACACCAAAAAATTTCAGAATGGTCCTAAAACTCACTTTTTTAATAACTTAAGCTTCCAAAAAGTGCCAAAACTCATATTTACCCTTTTAAAACTCCTGACTTCAGTCCCAACCATTCAGATAGTTCAAAATAGGCCCAAATTAACTTACAAAAGAGTAAAACAGTAATTTGCACAGATAAGATAAAAAATGACCAACCAAGTCATAATCATCCGACTACTGAAATGCCACAGCTTTCTAAGTTAATCTAGCCTACGGGGCTGCTATAGAAGAGAGTCCATGAACAAAACACCAATAATATCCCGCCAAACCAATAAAACTCCAAATCCCAATCACAAAAGTAGGCCTAACCCAAACCAATGAAACTCCAAATCCCAATCACAGAAGTAGGTCTAACCCACTCACGAATGATTTCCCCCTTGGTCGGATCAACCTTAATACTTCCTTAGGATAAGAGCTAGGTGCTCCAGTCCATACCAATTGAGGTAACTAAGGGCAAGATAAAATCACAGTCTTCACATGGCAATCAAGAATAACATAATGAGGTGATAACCAAATCATGCCCAGTATCACGTCAAAGTCCACCATATCTAACAATATCAATTCAACAATGGCCTCTCTCCCTCTCAAAGTAATAACATACCCTCGGTACACCCGATTCACCACTAATGATTCTCCTACCGGGGTGGAAACATAAATAGGATCGATAAGCAACTCACATATAATATCAATATCCAAAGCAAAATAAGCCGACACATATAAATATGTAGATCCCAAATCAAATAAAACTGAAGCTCAATGGTAGCACACAAGAACCATACATATGATAACTGTATCAAAAGTCTCTGCCTCAGCTCTATCCGAAATAACTTAGCAAATTTTATGGCTACCACCAACCTAAGAGCCTCTATGGGATCCATATCTCTGTGTGCCACGACCTCTACTAGTACCTCTCCTCATGCCTAGAGTTATTTCTCTATCTGCTAGCACAGAGAATGGACAAGCTAGCAGAGGTTCTGAAGCCTGGTGGAAAGTGCACAATAGGGACAATGCCTGAACAAATGTCCAATCTCATCACAATTATGGTAGGCCCTGGTCTCACGCCCCCAAGATGATCGACTTGAAAAACTGCCACACCTAGCTAAACCAAGAGAGCTATCACAACTTGCCTAAGTAGATCTGGACCTATCAACACTGTCAGATGCTAAAAGCGCTACCTGAACTGCCAGACCCTGATGGCTTTTTCTCTATGAATCTCAAACCCGTGGCGGGTGTCCATTAAAATATCCATGTCGATGGGGCCTCTTCCCACTACCCTTCCTATCCTGCATGATGCACTCTATCAAACGAGCATGATATACCACAATATGAAATTGTAGCCTCCTACAAATACCCTGCCAATCCCTTGCAAAATGATGAATCCTCTCGAACTCAGTAGGGATGCTAGACAAGGCATATTTGGACAATTTATGAAATCTGGCCTCATAGTCTGATACTGACATAGAGCCCTGTTGGAGCCTATCAAACTCATCCTTGTGGCTGTCTCGAAGGTTGTATGGCATGAACCTCTCCAAAAATATCACTGTAAACTGATCCCAAGTCATAACTGGAGATCCAATGGGTCAGCGAGCCACAACTGACCTCCACCAATCCTTGGTGAGGTCGGTAAGCTGATAAATAGTATAAGTAACTCCACATAACTTAATAATGGCCATATTACAAAGCCATTCCTGGTGCTCTAACAAGAAGTCATGAGCTCTGTCACTCGGAGTTCCATCAAATCTTGGAGGAGCTAGTCGAACGAACCTCTCAAAACTCTTCTACTCAGCTGATGACATGGCTGGCCTAGAAGAAAATGGTGGCACCATAAACAAGGGTGGTATAATGGATGGAATAATAGCCAAGCTCTGCGGCTGAAAACCCGAACTCGACCAAGATACCTAAAGAGGAGTCACAGTTATCACAAGAGAATCTGCTGGGGCTGGAGAAGGACTAACATGGACCATAGCTGGGTCAGATGGAGCTATAACAGGATCAATCGGTGCTGCAGAAATTGGTACCTCAACAGTAGTTGGGTCTGAAGGAACTCGCTCCAACCTAGCCAACAACCTCAATAGAAACTCTTGAACTTAGGGTGCAGGGGCTAGAGCTGAAAGTGGTGGAATAGCATCAGTAGGCCTCTCTGGCTCAACAACTGGCTCAGGAGAAGCGTATTGGGCCTTCCCCTGGGTGGAGTTGCCTCTCTAGCAAGTCCTCGACCCCTAGACCTATCTCAAACTCTACCTCAACCACGGATGGGAGCCACATTAACTGACTCAGGCTCTCCCACTGATCTTGGGATCTCGTAATTAGCATATACAAAAAAAGAGTAGATTAGACACTTTCAAACCATGTGTTATGAAGAAATAGACAAATTAGAAGCAAAACATGAAAGTTTTTCCTATCAAGCATCCCGTAGCCTCTCGAAGATAAGTATGGACGCCTACATAATAATTTGTGAGACTCTACTAGACACTCTATTCTTGACTCTTGAGCCCAATGAACCTAGAGCTCTGATACCAAACTTATCACGACCCAAAATGGGTCGCGACTAAAGAAGAATGAAATAAGCAAAAATCAACACAACATAACATCAAATTTCCCAAAACCTGAAGTCATGAGCACAAGAGCATCTAAAATAGTACCGACGGATAAATACAACTATCTCAAAAGAAAATACAAGGCTATCTCATAATATTTGATACATAGTCTGATAGAAAAGAAATGAAAGATGATCCAAAGATCCACGGTGACTTGAAATCTGATCCTCACCATAAAGATTTGGGTGATATCCATAACTCTTCGATAGAATGATCAACTACCCTGTCCCAAACCCTGTGTACGATCTACAGGGATGAAATAAGTAGGGTTGAGTACACCAAAATATATCCAGTAGGTTCAGCCAATTGGGTAAGAGAAATTGAATAAAAATGTAGTAATAAAGAATACTATCACCTGCAAGAAGAGGGTTAGTGCACAATGTAAAACATATACATACTAGTAGAATAGAGTACCAGTGACAGTCAAAAGATACAATACATATGTAATGAATAGAAGTAATTCAGGAGGAGGAAATACGACAGTTGCTGGTGTTGATGTATACATATCTGAGTTAAAGCTACAAGGTAGAGCTCATGGGGATCTTATTAGACCATATATAGACATGTCAAGTGTCACAATGGTTGCTAGCACCAATGACACCCCGACAGACTCTGGCGCTGGTAGGAGAGGTCTCTTATATCACGATGGACTCTCGCATCAATGACACTTTGATGGACTCTGGCTCTGGAAGAGAGATATAGAAAGGAATACGTGCCAATATCAGAATATATAGATGCATAACAATGATAACATGCCACGGCGAACTCTGGCGCTACTAAACAGTATATAAATACATAACAACGATAACATGCCACAATGGACTCTAGCACCACCAAACATTATATAAATACATAACAATAATAATTAAGTGTATATTAAATATAGTATGTCTTGACATACTCCGACATCACTAGAAAGATCTCAAATAAAATCGCTATCTCAGATCCAATGCAATATAGATGTAATACATGCCTAAACAGAGTAATAGTCTCACACCCCAAAAGATAGGGAGGCATGACTGGTACTTGATACCACCATTGGCAGAGTAATCCACTTAACATACTAGTTACTTAAACTAGGGGCCAAAAGATTGGGCAGCATCAAGTCTGAATAACTAAGTCTAGACTATTTAGGTCATCACTTGGTCATCAATGAACCAAGCACATTAGGATAGGTAAGCAAAAATGATAAAGTACTGGCTAGCCGACAAGGCTGCAACAACAGAGGTACACTCACCCACTATTAATACATAGCAATCCTATGACTGGAGACTGAAAGGTACAAGAAACACCAACTAGAAATAACATGTCCACAATAACATCCAAGAGAGTCACTAATACTACCGGGATCGGGCCCCAACTATACCCAACTGACAACAAAAAGTAAGCATCCTGTGGAAGCTCTAGGAAGAGGTGGAGCTTACCAACTAACAACTGAACTTGGCTTCTAGTGGAGGGGTCAATCAGAGTCCCAACCTGAACCTGCACGCTTAAAATAAAATACAGCATCCCTAGGCAACGAGACGTCAATATGAATGAACATGTATTAGTATGTAAGGCAAAAAGTAAAATCATAAATAACTATAGTAAAAATTATAATAGAAATGGCACCTATAACCAAGACTCAGGTAACCTTCTTGGCCAACACTCAACCTCCTAGAGATCAAATATGCATGGTATGCTCGAGTAATCACATGTCGTGAATACATATATATAGATGCAAATGCATGATATACCCAACTAAATACTAGCAATGGTGATCCTTTCCGGGAGTTACCTGACATCATATTTGCCAACTTGTGGCCATCCGTATCATATATTTATATATATATATAGTCAGTTAGGCAAATAGGCCCCATATCTCCGATTATAGCTCGAAGTCCATGCATAACATGCAATATATGATATGAATGCATATAGTAAGCCATAACATGAATTCAACCAATCTTGACTCATTGGTACACTTATCCTCATAGCATCGTAATCATTGTCATAGCATATACACATGGCCCGAGGGGTCTTACATATCTTTTGAATACATTTGACAACTTAACTCAATAGTTTGAATGAGGCCTTAACTTTGAAAATGTTCGTAAAGGTGCTTCACATAATGCTTATACTTTTCTTCTATGTCAATTAGTAAAAAAAAGTATTTAAAAAGAACTAAATGCCTTAGTCGTTTAAATAGGACTATTATACTGTAGATTATTGGAAATCAATGTATTACTTACTAAGTGCTTCAACTATAGTTTTAGTATGGAAGAAGGATTGATTATGAATACTACATTTCCCTCGTAATCTGCCTTTAGTTTTTTTGTGACACCACACCAAAAAGAGCAACACCTCAACATATGGACCGGTTGTAAGGAAAAATCGATAAATTGATATATAAATATTAAATGTCTAGTTTGAGCGAATGAATGGAATGCCATCCTAATATCGTAATGAAGATAATTCAACTATAATTCCAATGCCTTTTACAGAAGGTCTTTCTACCAACAGAATAGTAAAATATTATATTTGACGTTTTGGGGATTTTTCAAATTTCGTGCTAAAAGAAAGGATGGAGCTTAGCCTTAACATACCTTTCCAACGGACGTCCAAATGGCCAAAGTTTCTTCACAAATGTTGTTTCTCACATCCTGGGATTCACAACAACTATATATACGCAACCTACAAACACCTATAAACAACCCATAAATTAGCATTAATGGCCAGATTTGCCATATAGTATTTATGCGAGGAAACGTCTGTAGAACTTCATCAAAATGGTCGTAAAAGAGCCCCAAAATGATTATCTGAACAAACCAGCTGCAAACATACAATAACCAGCAAGAAATCCACTTTTTAACAGTCTAAAAATAGCCCCAAACACAACTAATAAGAGGAAACAATAATCACAAAGCGTAAGGCACATATTTCTAGGCACGTGGGCAAAGTTTAACGGTAAAAATGCAAAGAACTTACCTAAATCACTTAGGGACCTGGTGAAAGCTTTCTCTTTAGATTCTCTACTATTTTGGAATAAAAATAATTAATTTTGAGCTTTAGAAAATGAAATTTAGCCGACTTTAAAAAGTAAAATTTATCCAACAAGATGTGCCTTGGCAGACTCTGGCGCCGACAACTAGATCTCAAGTAAAGTGACTATATCTATGTCTTAGTGTCTCAGTTAAACAGATGTAATACGAGATGTTTACATGTCAATGCCACAATACGAGTATTGTTCGAAGTCTGAATGTTGACCAAAGTCAAACTTTTGCCCCAAAAATAACTAAAATCACAACTTTGGGCCTAAAACCTCATTTTAACTCCAAATTTAGTTCTGCAACTTCCTGTAGTTCAGTTTCAACATTCTAGAACTAAAGAAATTGACAGTCCTTGATCTGACACTAGAAAAGTCAGAATGGTCCTAAAACTCACTTTTTCAATAACTTAAGTTTCCAAAAAGTATCAAAACTCATATTTACCCTTTTAAAACTCTGGAATTTTGTCCTAACCATTCATATAGTTCAAAGTAGGACTAAATCAACTTATAGAAGATTAAAATAGTAATTTTCACTGATAAGGCCAAAAATGACCAACCATGTCATTACAATATGCCTCTAGACAACTTAAGTATATGAAAGAAACTATCCCACTTAGGATCTTGAATTAGCGGTGGTTGTTTTCTCCTTGAAGATTTGGTGTCACTATCCTTTATTGAGTGCATGTTGATATATTTACCAATCATACAAGCCTACAATATGTGTTTTATCAAAGGGACTTAAACCTTTACCAAAGAAGGTGACTTGAGCTATTAAAGGACTATGACATGAGTGTATTATACCATCCGAATAAGGCGAATATGGTTTCCAATGCTTTAAATCAAATGTATATGAATAGTATTTCTAATGGTTAGGATGACAAGAAAGAATTGGTTAGACATGTGCATCGATTTATCCTATTAAGTGTTAGGTTGAGTGGTTTCAATGAGGGTGGTATCATAGTTCAAAATGGTTGCAAGTCTTCAGTAGTGGTAGATGTGAAGGCAAAGCAAGATATGAATCTAATTTTAGTTGACATGAAAAAGAAGGTTTCAAAAAAATTAAGGTTTTATCCCAAGGGAAAGGTGGAGTACTTTATTACCAAGGTCGCCTATTTATTTCTAAGCATGATTCAATTTGGGTGATAATAGATAGAATGACCAAATTAGCTCATTTTCTACCATTAGGACTTCTTATAATGCCAAATATTATGCAAGAATGTATATTAGGGAATTGGTAAAACTTTATGGTAAGTATTTATCTCCTATTTTGGATTGTGATACTCAATTTACTTTAAAATTTTGCAAGTTTTTTCAATAGAGTCTTGGTATTAAAGTTAAGATAAGCATTGATTTTTACCCTCAAACTGGCAAACAAGCCAAAAAATAATTCAAATATTGGAAAATATGTTGAGGAAATATGTACTTGATTTAAAGGATAATTGGAATGAGCACTTGTCATTGATTGAATTTGCTTACAATAACATTCATCATTCTAGCATTTAGATGGATCCTTCTGAGACATTGTATTGGAGTAGATATAGGTCTCTCGTTGGATGGTTAGAAGTAAGTGAAGGCATTAATAGGACCCATATCAATGTTTGAGGAGATGAAAAAGGTGAAGCTCATTAGAAAGAGGTTAAAAGCTACCAAAAGTCATCAAAAATCCTTTTGGATGTGAGGATAAGATAGCTTGATTTTGATGTTAATGATTGGATGTACTTGAAAATTTCTCCATTGAATGGTGTAATATATTTTTGCCAAAAGTGAAAGCTTAGTTCTGAATATGTTGGCTCATATAAGATTTTAAGGGTTACTTATAAAGTAACCTATGAGTTGAATTTGCCATCCGAATTGACATTAGTGCATTCGGTGTTTCATTTGTCCTTGTTGAGAAAGTGTGTTGGTTATCCTAGTTCAATTGTGTCTTTGTATAGCGTGGATGTTAAAGAGAGTGTGACTTATGAAGAGGTTCCGATTGAAATTTTAGTCGGCAAGTATGAAAGTTGAGAAATAAGAAAGTTGCATCCGTTAAGGTGCTTCGGAGGAACCAAGAAGTTGAACGTGCTATATAGGAAGCAGAAGTGAACGTGATGAAGTATTCTTATCCTTTTTCTTTCGTTCTAACCTAAGGTACTTGTTTATTCATGATTGAATACTTCAAATTTCTATGTTTGAACTTTTACATGTCATTTCATATGTATGCATGCTCATGAAACTGATTTTAAGCTATGTTTTATGTATATTTTTTCAGATATCATGAGTTGTGGTGTTTAAATTACATTAATGCATTCATGTTGGGTTGTTACATATTCACTCTACTATACTCATGCCAAATTTTATCTCATTTGAGGATGAGTGTTTCCAAAGGAGAGATATTGTAATATCCTATGAGTTGGAACAAGAAAGAAAAATATAAGAATCAGTGCTGAGATAGTGACCACGATCCCAAACTATAGACCATAGATGGGTGTCGTAGATGGCACCTAGACTTAAAAAAAATTATCAAAAAAAATAAATTTTATGAGTTAGGATTACAGACTGCAGAAGGAATATGATCCATATAAGGAGAATGTAGATGGGACCTGAGCTTGGAAAAATTATGGGTTGTAGGATTTTTTATATTATCCAATAAGACGGATCATAAATTATTTTACGAGCCATAGTTGGGGTTCATAGAATACCCTAATACTTAAGCAAATTTTAGAATTTTTGACATTCTATGAGGGAGTTTGTACGGGTCATCAAATGATTTATGGATTGTGGTCCTTAGTTGTCTATTGATCCAGATCTTAAGGTTTCAGAACTTTAATTACAAAGGGGTTCTATAGGACATAAAAGACATGACGAGTCTGTAGAATAGGATTATGGTTGAGAGTTTTAGGGGAAAAAGTATTTTGAGGCCAAGTTCTACAAAAGCGACTAAATGGGCCATATATTAGTATATGATCCATAGAATCATCTATGACTTGTAAACTCCATCTGTGATTCCAGTCTGACAAATTTTAAGTAGGTGTATTTTGGACCTTTCTTACCTTTCTACCCCTAAACTATGTTATTTTTGCCCTATAAAACCTCTATGCCCATTTTTATATTAAGACTTCACTCCATTCCCACTCCAATCTCTAAAACTCATAACTCTCAAGTCTTCTTCTTTCCCAAGCTCTCAATAAAAGTTCAAACTAGGGTTTCAAGTTTCACAATTGATTTTTCCAGATTTCTTCTAGCAATTCTCCTCAAGGTATGCGGGTACTCATCCATAGGTCCCTTTCACCTATGAAGCTTAAGAATTATTATTTTTTTCAATCAAATTCCACATATAAAATTTATGGGTTTTTAATAATTTTGATTCAATTGCATGAATTTTGATTCATATTATGATTATTGATTTATTTACACATGAATTAATATCAATTGCATGATTTTGATGATTTACAAATAAATTCTCTACAATGCTATCTAGGGTTCCTGAATTTCATTATGGATTCCTTTAATTTTGATTTCAATTGATATTATTCTTCATGATTCTGCATAATTTTATTGAATTGCATATTTTAAAATTGATTTTCGATGAACGCATATAAGTTACCTAACCTCACTGTGAACTATGAAAAAGGACTTCACCCAAGTTTCACAAAAGTATTTAATTATAATTTGTGAAAGTCCTTAATGAATAAATGAAAGATAATGAAAGGATTTTCTCACCTAATTATGAATTCAAGGTGTGATAAGGACAATTCTCAGATTACTTGAATTTCCAAGTTTTTTAATGAGTTATTTTATTTTAGATGATGAGTTAATAATTTCAAATTTATGATATGTTTCCTTGATTTATGTTTTATATTTTGTTGGAATTTAACTTAGCATTGAGAAGTATTGAGATGGGGTCCAATCTGAAAGTTGATGGTTTGCTTTCCAAGGGAATCCTAGTAGCAACCTCTTGTCCATAACTTTGTGCCCCTGTAGGTTGCCTTATCTTATTATCTTAGGTAGTGGATTCACATATAACTCATGATGTTAAAGGTTCTCATGGAGTCTACCTTGGCAAAGTGACCATTTTTTCTCGATGTGGGAGTTGCAACAGATTTCATATTATAGCTCACATGGTATTTAATAACATTCAGATATACTTCTTTGAAAAATTTAAACGATCGCTAACATTATATTTATCTAACTATGAGTCGGGTCGATCCCATAGGGAAAGAGAATGAAATAATTCTACTAGCAATCACATCTTAGTTGTAGTTTCTATTTTCCCAAAATAAAGATGTGTGAAATAAAATGAGGGTTTTTGTTTAGTAATTTAGTAACACTTAACAATGTACGTAATGACAAATCAATCAAAATTTAGACTGTAAATAGTATAGGAATTAAGCTAGCATTGTGTTCCCCATGACATGTAACTCTGAAAACAATTCATATTAGCGATATCATTTCAATATTTTGCATGCCAAATCTAAAAAGTTATGTAACACTAATTCATCTCCTGGTCCTTCTTAGGTGCATTTCATTCATCATCTCCCATTCTCAGAATGTATGCCTAACTAACCTTACTTTGAATCTCAAAGAACTATTCTTTTCCGGGCTTAAGTTTCTTAGATAAAGTTTTGTTCCTATGAATTTCTATTGTAGTTATATTTTTCTAATAACTACCTCCCTTATGGGCAAGTAATGAATATGGGTAGGTTCTTAATGTGTGAACTGAAGAGAACTACAATACACGCAAAACACCAAACAAAAATCACTTGTACGTTTGCCTACTTTGTTATTCTATCATGATTTTCACAATCCTAGTTATGAGTTTTAGCTATGCATGATCGTAAGAAACATTGCAAAAATTGATGAGGAATTCATTTAGGTGTTACTTACAAAGAAGAAAAATCAAAACACAAATCAAACGAATAATTGAATGATATAGTCTTGATTAGTTCTCTAACAGATAGCTAAAATACCACAAAGAGTTGTGTGTTCTCTCCTAAAACTATCTAGCATGTGTAAAATAATACCTAACCCTAAAATCAAATAAAATTAATATATATAGAATTCAAAACCTAATCCTATTCAATATAGGAAAATTTAGGTCTCTGAGTTTGTACATACACTACCACAACTTGTACAGGGTTCCACGACTCGTACAAGAGCCCATGGTGGGTTGCCTTCACCTTACTGTCTCCTTGTCTCTGGATGGACACCACCACAAACCATAGTGGGGTTCATGGACCTTAAAGGGTCTCATTGTGGTGGCCTTAACCGTGTGTGCTACCCTCTCCTAGACGCCCACCACCACAACCAATGGTGGGAACCATGACCCTTTAAGGGGATTGTGGTGTTGAACCTTAGCTTTATATGGGTTATCCAACATCTACACGTCTAGTATCAAGCCTCATGTGCCATGGTAAGGCTCGTTCATGACTGCCTCATTCCAAGATTTAGCAAAACTTCAACAAAAATTAGTCCAATGGCCATCAACTCATGCACAATTATATTTTTTTTGTAAATCAAACACACACACATAAAAATAAATAAACACATGCTTGAGAATTAACAATAACTCTATGTTTTAAGCATTAAAAGTATCATGTTTTGGTGGCACATCAACACCCTCAACTTAGAATTATTTCTTGTCCTTATGCAATATCACGACATAAAATCAAATGACATGCAAATAAAAACACCTAATAGAACGTATATAGCAGTCCCAAAACACAAAAAACATGCCTAAATTTTGATATGCAATGCAACTAGCTCTCCAACCAACTCATAAGGCTCAATTCGTGATATTGTACTATTCATAGTCAACCAAACCAACATGAACAATAATGAGCCAATCAAATTAGCAACTAAACAACATAATTATAGTGCCTTCACGACAAAAAGTGTCACACATGATATGTATAAACAAAACAGGGATAGAAGAACATTCACACTCTCAAATGAAGTTTAATCAATGCATATGTACAGATTATAGGCTTGTCCTTATTTTCATCACTTTACTCATGAATAGTCTTTTTAGGATCACATAGAACTTTCTCAACTTGTAATGTAGGTTCGGGATCAAGTAGGATACATTTAAGAATAAAGTGATTGCTTTGCCTCTCCAAGATGTTACTTTGACTTAGCTACTCATTTTTAACCCCCAAATTCGTGTTGTCCCTTTTTTCATTCTTTTATGTACTCTTCAGTGTAGTTTCTGCTTTTTTCATTCTTCTTCTTTTTTATTCTTATTTCACTCTTACTTTTTTTCTTTGTTTTTACACTCCTTCATTTTTTTAGCATTTAATACCTAATGTTTTTATTTTTTCCTTATCACACCATTCTATTCATACTCCATTTTTTTTTGTTTTTCTCTATAGTAGCATCCTTAACTCAGGCTAAAAGTATGAATTGAGGTACACATTATCCTAGAAAGAATCAGGGTTATGATAAAGATCTATAGACAAATAGGGAAAGTGAATTGTGTTATGTAGAAAAAAAGGTCTATTTAGGCTTGAATTTTTGGGTCAAATGGTACACTTTCATTTGGTTGGTTATATTTAGACTAATTGAATCATTGTCAACAATGGCCTATGATCCTGTCATAATTCAGTTATTCAATTATTTCAGTGTGACTAATGGGAGAAGTTCTAGCTTACAAATTTGTCAACGGAACTAGATAATTTAGCTCACACACACATGACACGTATCTTACATATTTAGTACTATCTAATATAGTCTTGTTTCATGCAACACTTGATCAATAAATTAATATATACAATGTTCTGTGAGGATCTTAGCAAGTCATTTATCACAATTGAGATGTAATCATAAAGACTTTCAAAAAATTTAAACTCGTTCATTTTCACACTTTCACAAGTTATTACATGATCCTATAGACACTTGTACTTACACAAACAATCTAAATATATCAGTTCTACTAGATATTATACTCTAGAAAAAACTCCAAAGCGGTTAGAATGGCCCACTTCATAAATAACTCTGCATTATGTCCAATACATGCCAAATTTTAGAAAGTAAAATAAGGGAAGAAATCATATCTACGATACCCTAGGTATCAGTGATAACATCATCATGATGGAGGTCACTTGTCTACTTAGACTTCATTAGTTTCCACATGGGTTGCCTCCCATGAAGCATTTGATTAACATCGCATCATAACATCATGATTGTACACTATTTTTCCATTCTTGAGTTTTGAACAGTGTCACTAGACAGAGCAAAATTCTTTCTTTGATTCAGAGTGATCAACAACTGACCCATTTGTTGCTCTAAATATTTGATGACAGTTGAGTGTGAATTCACCAATTGACTTATTTTAGATAAATCACCTCTTAAATCTTTAACACTAATTTTTGTTGATTCTGTCTTTTGTAGTATCTTAGTCAGCATCCCTTTCATTCATGAGTTGCTCATTCCAAGTCCAACCTGATCTCTATTTGCAAAATGCACATTTATATCATTTCGATCATTTTTATAGTTATTCTTGTTGTATCACTTGCTTTGATTATAATATTCTTCCCTGTCATAGTATCCATCCCTTTGAAAGTTTTGACCTTGATTTCTAGAGGTGTAAGTTTGGAAAAATCCTTAATTGTTCATATACTTCACTTCTTAATTATAGTAAAAGTTGGATCACCACTTTTTCAATCTTCCGATCAACAAAAATTTAGTCAGTAGGTCCATCTAGGTCCTTATGTTGGGCTTATCCTGGTCTTACTCCTCTTCTCTCCTTCTCTGCTCAACTGATATCTCATATGAAAACTAGTGCTATTGACATCTCTTGTATACCAAGTCTTGTTATTCTTTTATATCTGGTCCAATATTATTGTGGCTTCTTGAAATTTCTTTACCATAAATGAACCTTCGCAAGCTGCATCTACGATCGATTTAGTGACGATGTTGCAAGACCCATAAAACCTATTTATTCTGAATAAACATTTTTTTCCAAAAGATATAATGGTTGTTCTTAAAAATATGAGTTTGTTCTTAACAAGTGAGTTTACACCTATTGTTGACTTTAAATAGAGAGATTTACTCTTATTTTTTTCGTTGAACTTTTTTCTTTTTCTACATACATTTTTACACAAATAAAGTAGAGTTTTTGTGTGATTCGTTGCTAACATTTGATTTTATTGAAGTTACTGAAGTATGAGGTACTACTACTTCTTTAACAAGCACATCCATTCTATTCTATGAGGAAATAATTCACAACCTCGAATACAATAAAGAGATTAAATTTATTAAAGATGCATAGTGAATTTTGTGGCCTCACATATTTTCTTTCTTTTCATCTTAAATGTATTTCTGATTTAATATTCTGAATATAGGAGATCATTGTAGCCTCTTTGATATTGACCACTTTTGTTAAGGTTGCATTTATATACTTAGTGTGTGATTTCATTCATGTAGGCCTCCTTAGCCGCAATTGTGATATTTCTTGAACTTATTTTTGTAACACATTTGGAGTTTCACAAGCTATAATTTACCATAAATTTTCCTTTTTTTTCTGTGAAAATATTTCTGGTGATGGTAATTTAGGTTCTTCTCTTGCCTTGTGGCTATTGTATCTTGTTTTCTTATTTTTCTTTGTTAAGCTTATTTGTAGCTTTATGCTCAATATTTATTGAGTCTTGTAAGAAGATTTCTTTGATTTGTTGATTCATTTGATCTCCCCCAAACTAGTGAAGTTCTCTTAATCTTATCTCTTTTTTGATAGCATTGTCTTTTGCCAAAGTGTCTTATCCTCATTTGTTAATGAGAGACTTGATAATGACTTTTTCAGATCTTCTTCATTTGTCAATAGGTTTTTCAATACAAATAAAATTGGTTATATGTTCTAGCCCCATGAATTATAATTATGCCTTTATATTTTGATCTTAGACTATGAATAATGATTCTCCTCATTCTTATCTCTGTATAATATTGTGAATCTGATTTTAATATTTTGTCAAATAAAAGTTTTTACCTTTGAGAAATATTAACTACTTGTCATATTTTGTTATGAGATCGACAAAATCTTATCTTCAAGCTTTTATAATCTTGCATAATATTTCTTTGTAAAAGTTAATGTCAACATATCCAAAGTTTCTTTGAATGTCTTGAATTTATAATGTAGGAACTCATCCTCAACTATTATAGTGAGAGCAAACATGACTTTTCTAGCTTTTGCCTTTCATTTTTTTGTTGATTCAACATTTGCTGGTGGTCTAGTATCTGATCCACTAATGATACCTCATAGTTTCTGATCGAGAAAATAGTATAGCATTCTCGTGCTCTATGACCCCTAGTTACTTGTGTTGAGCTTCTCAACACTATTGAGAGTGCTTGTAAAATTCTTTATTTATAAAAGCCTTGTGACTTGTAACCTCCAATAATAGCTTGTACGATCTTTTTGGAGTTCTACCTTGCTCTTTATTTATCTTGATCCGATACCATTTGTCAAATATATTTTTATGGGCACAATTTATTACTGACAACTTGAATTTTATTATTGCAAAGTAAGGATCCTATTCGATCTTACAATTCTTACACATAATATTTCTTACTATCATATTATAACAACTCTCTTATTTGTCACTCACTTGTTGTTTGCATTCTTGCTTACTTTTTTTTTTTTTTGGCTAAGTTACAACTCAAATGAACCATCTCTATTTATAGAGAAGAGGTTCATCCCATTCAATGATTTTTCTCTATGCTATATGCTATAAATTTGGAAAAATAACTAGAAATTTAAAAATGTGAATTTGGTAGTTAGAAAATATCAACAACCAAAAGATGATCATTTTTGTCAAATAAAATATCACCAAAAAACCTGCCAAAGTTTAAAATATTGATTTATCATTATGTCATCTATAAAATCAATAAGGATAAAAAAAATTTACAAATAAAGCACTTATTTTCACGATCCGAGAGTAGGGACTAGGAGTGACACGACAAATGGGAACCCAAGAGTCCCCAAACAAGCCTCATAGCTTACATTCACACATCATCGATTCGGAGGCAAATACATATACATTAAACACATAGTTCTACGGGGCAGGTAAATATGAGTCACGCTATGGGGATGTCACAGGGATAGGGATATACATGAATTCACATTGCACATAACACATATAACTAAGGGACGAGGAAGGAGGATTCAAGCTATGGGGGTATCATAGGACTTAGGACTTTCCATAACATCTCATATCACATAATCTTATCATCCATCCATATTACATAACAATAACATCTCAAAGAAATAAACATAGTATAATCCGTACGAGAGTCTACAAGGTGTCCAACAATGCCTCTAGTCTAGAGTAGGTAGGGGGCTAAGACAGTTCCCAGGCTCACCCTCAAAGTAAAGAGATAGACAACATAATCATAATAGGTAGATAAGAGTCGGCTTGTCCTTGGATGATAGGACTCACCATACGCAATTCTGAATCAATCAACTAGTTGCCAAGAGGTGAAAGATGATAGTGTTCGGTCCCTATGTGGTTAGATCATGTAGGCAAAAGAGTATGCATTAGTACGTTTGCATGTACTAAGTATGTAGGCATGTAAATACACATGAAATCCTACAAATTAATGTTAGATGACAAGGGCACATATATATAGAAAGAAGTATATAAGAAAGGATACAATATCAATATGCCAGAAGTTGATGATGCATGAGTGCAAAGGTACTTTAGCCATAGTGGGGATGTGACCTTAACCGACATAAGATAAGACCAAGTGAGCTACAACTTGGAATCCCCGATGTTCACCCTATATGAAGAGGTTAGACTACTTTCTAGGTAGTCCCCATCTCTCAAAGAGGGGAATAACCATCCCTAAAAAGGGTAATAACCATCCCTCCAAGGGGGGAATAAAACCTATGTTGGCACATAGTTATGAGAAAAGAGACTTTAAATAAGGACCCCTTAGGATGAGCTCCCACCCCGAATCTCATTCAGTGCTAAGTCAACATCATATGGGAATACATATGCATATACGTGCTTTAAAAAAAGAGGATAAGTCTTTCAAATCGTAACATTGCATACTTAGTCTTAAAAGTCAACGTACTTCATAATCATACTTTCTTGGGCTAAAAAGTCAAACAATAGTTCATATTATATTTTCATGAATACATGTATAAGAGTAGCTCCTTAATCATAACATAATGGTGTAAAGACCCAAAATTGCTCAAAGAGTCATAATCATAGACATGATGTGATCACAAGCTTGTCATAATCAATACTTACTTCAAAACAGAGTCATAATAATAATTGAGACTTAGACCACATCAAGAGTTCCATGAAAATCATAATCCATATATGCATATGTCATGAGAGATGAGAGAATGCATGTGCAATGGAGATTCAAACCTAAATCAACAATGTAATATGAAATTCAAGTAAATTCATAATTAAATCACAATTTAGATTACCCATGCTTAAATCAAACTTTGAAGGGACAATACATATTCAAATCTTCATAATGTTCATTCAATTCAACATATTAGGGCTTAATTTGCTTTAAAAATAACAATTAAATATAGCTCGTAACTTAATTTAATCAAATAAATAATAATTTAAAAGCCCCATGTTTAAAGTAAGCTCAATTTCATGAAACCAAGAGTAAAAGAGTTTTTGGAGTCTTCATGGTTGAAAGGGGACCATGAATCAATCTCACATACCTTTGATGACTAAGAAAATTGAAGAAGAAGGCCTCATTGAATTCTCAAGTTGAATCTTCAAGCCTCATTTGAAAGGAGCTTTTACGAGAGAGTATTTGAATATTCTAAGTGTAATGAATTGAATTGAATGAGAATGGAGGAGTATAGGTTAATTCAGGTGTTTAGGAGAGCTTAGGAAGGCTAAAACAACCTAGAAAATTACCAAAATTACAAATAAACTATTAATGAAATGGGCATAAAAGGTTTTCAGGGGTCATCTAGAAGAACCACTTCATAAGCCCTGCAGAGGAGTATGGGTCGTGTACCCATCCGTGGAGCAACACTTAGAAAAATCTTCAATGACGAAGTTTCGAGACGGTAATTCCATACTTGGAAAGTTTCCACTCTAACGTCCACAAGGAAGGCCATACAGCCTATGAGGTGCTGCAAGGACTGTGTACTGGTCCGTGGTACATCACTTGGTCAATCTCCAGCCAAGGGTTCGCACCACGACAAGCCTCACGATCCATCAAAGGTCAAACGGCCCGTGAAGGCTTATATCTCGATGACGCAAGTTCCAGAATGTTAACCTTATACTTAGAACCATTTCTTAGGTTGAGACCTTCACGAAACACTTCACCATAACCCGTGTTGAGTACCACGAGACCCCCACATGGACCGTACAAGGCTTCACGACCTGTATAGGGTCTCCTTGAGACATGTCTTAGCCAAAACTCAACAAAAATCACTGTACAAGTGGCTTTACGAAAATAGTCATAACTTTCTCATCCGAACTCCGAATTAAGTAAAACCAAGTGCATTGGAAATCTAAGTTAAAGAGCTTCAATTATAAAGATCGTAGCCCACCTAGTTTTTCCTGCTATATGAGATATAGTCAGTTAAAGTTGACTCTTCTAACGATTCTTAAAGTAAACTTAACCAACACAATTCTCTTGAACATGATTTCATGAGGAAGATTCATGGCGAACATTAACCACCAAAAATGAATTCAAAATCCGTGCACACCACATCGACAAGGTTTTCCAAAGTCCGGATCCTTACATCATCTCTCCCTTGGGAATATTCTTCCTCGAATGGGCTAGAACAAGGTTTGAAAGACTTGACTTAATCAAGAAACATACAACATAAAGACATATTACAAAACTCATTATTTGAAAGTCATAAAATCATCAAAACTCATGTCAAAACATCTTTTAAATTATTTTCGTACACATGCATGCATGTCATGTCATGGCACTCAAGAGTATAAAGAATTAGGACCATATAGAATAGAAAGAACCTAGTACCTTAGGCTTGAGTAGATTGCAAGAGATAGGGATAATTCTTCATCATGTCTGACTCTGCTTCCCAAGTAGAACTCTCCATATTTTGATTCCTCCAAAGCACTTTAACCGAAGCCAGATCGTTGTTGCGAAACTGCTTCACTTGCCTATCTAAAATTTCAACTGGTACTTTTTCATAAGTCAAGTTCTCCTCAACCCCAACACCTTTCGAAGGTACAATTGAACTAGGATTACCAACCAACTTCCTCAACATAGACACATGGAATACCTGATGGATAAAACTCATGTCAAAAGGAAAATCTAATCTATAAGCCACATTACCAATTCGTTCAACAATCTTATAGGGCCCACATACCATGGATTTAACTTGTCCTTCATACCAAAACACATTATGCCCTTCATGGGTGAAACCTTCACATACATCCAATAACCTACACAAAACTCAAGGCCTCTCTTCCTAATATTTGAATATGACTTTTGGCAACTTTGAGTCATCTTCAACCTTTCCCTAATTAACTTCACCTTTTCCATGGCCTCAATCACCAAATTCAAGCCTATCAAAGCCATCTCACCCAACTCAAACCATCCCACTAGGGATCTATACCTTCTCCCATATAAAGCTTCAAATGATGCTATACCAATACTAGCATGAAAACTATTGTTGTAGGCAAACTCGATAAGCGGTAGATGATCATCCCAATTTTTCTTAAATTCTTAAATAGAAGTCCTCAACATGTCCTCTAAAGTTTGAATTGTCCTCTCGGCTTATCCATTGATTTGAGGATGAAAAGCGGTACTCAACTTCACCTTAGTACCAAGTCCTCTTTGAAGTGATTTTCAAAAACGAGAAGTCAATTTAATACCACGATCCGATATGATAGACTTAGGCACACCATGAAATCGAACCAACTCTCGAATATATAACTTTGCATAATCCTCGACATTAAAAGTAGTTTTGACCGGTAGAAAATGAGCTGATGTGGTCATCCAATCAACCACAACCCAAATAGAGTTAAATTGCTTTCGGGTACGGGGTAAACCAACCACAAAATCCATATTCACATCTTCCTACTTCCAAGTAGGAGTCTCAATATCTTGAGCCAAACCATCGGCCCTTTGATGTTCCACTTTCACTTGTTGACAATTAAGGCATTTAAACATAAACTTGGATATGTCGTTCTTTATACCATGCCACCAATACACTTCCCTCAAATCCCTATATATTTTGGTGGATCTCGGATGTATAGAATAATAAGAATTATGATCTTCACTCATAATCACCTCTCTAAGGTCATCAATATCAGGAACATATAATCGATCCTGATACCAAAGTACACTATCTTTCCCTCGGGAGAAAACCTCAATCTTCTTTTTGGCAACCAACTTCTTCAATTCAATCAAAGAGAGATCTAAATATTGCTTTGCCTTGACATCAACAATCACAGAAGACTCAACCCCATTCTGAATGTGAATGCCACCATCATTGGAGTCATCCAATCTAACACCCAATCTAGCCAAATGATGAACATCTTTGACTAACTAGTTCTTCTCTTCATTAACATGGTCCACACTTCCCATAAACAGTCTACTGAGTGCATCGACCATAACATTAGCCTTGCTAGGATGATATAAAACACTCATATCATAGTATTTAAGTAGTTCCAACCAGCTTCTTTGCCTCAAGTTAAGATCTAATTGGGTGAACACATATAGAAAACTCTTTTGATTGGTGAAAACATCAACATGCACCCATACAAATAATGTCGCCAAATTTTCAAAGCAAACACCACAGCTGCAAACACAAGGTCATGAGTCGAGTAATTCCGTTCATGCACTTTTTGTTGTCTTGATGCATAAGATATCACCTTACCATATTTCATAAACACACAACTCATTCCAATCCATGAAGCATCACAATACACGACAAACCCATCCAAGCTATCCGATAGAGTCAAAACAAGAGCCGATGTGAGTTGATCCTTCAAAGTCTGAAACCTCTTCTCACACTCATCCGACCATACGAACTTAGCCTTCTTTCAACTTAGTCAATGGAGATGCAATAGAAAAGAAAACCCTAAACAAACCTTTAATAATAACCATCCAACCCAAGAAAACTCTTAATATAAGAAAGATTCAACGGTCTAGGACAATTTTTCATGGTCTCAGTCTTCTTAAGGTCTACTTTAATACCATCACCAGATACCACGTGTCCAAAGAAGACTACTTCACCCAATCAAAATTCATATTTACTAAACTTGGCAAATAATTGTTTCTCTCTCAAAGTCTGATGAACCAACCTCAAATGATCCATATGTTCCCACTTACTCCGGGAGTAAATAAGAATATCATCAATGAAGACAATCACAAAACTATCAAGAAAAGGCTTGAACACCCGATTTATAAGGTCCATAAATACATCTGGGGCATTAGTCAAAGTAAACGACATAAATATAAATTCAAAATGCCCATACTTAGTCCAGAAAGCAGTTTTGGGAATATCGCACTTCCGAACCTTTAACTGATGGTAACTAGAGCGAAGACCAATCTTTGAGAAATAAGTAGCTCCCTGCAACTAGTCAAATAAATCATTGATCCTTGGCAACAAATATTTATTCTTGATAGTCACTTTATTCAACTATCAATAATCAATACACATTCGAAGTGACCCATCCTTCTTCCTTACAAATAACACCAGAGCAGAAATACTTGGCCTGATAAAACCCTTCTCTAAAAGATCCTTCAACTGGTCCTTCAACTTCTTCAATTCAGCCAGGGCCATATGATAAGGAGGAATGGAAATAGGATAAGTATCTAGAAGGAGATCTATGCATAAATCAACTTCCCTTTTGGGAGGAACACCAGGCAAATCTTCGGGAAAAATATCGAGAGACTCATTATCCACCAGAACCATCTCAAGAGTAGGTGACTCAGATTCCACATCTCTAACCCTCACAATATGATAGATGCATCCTTTAGAAATCATCCTTCAGGCCTTGAGATAGGAAATAAACCGACCTTTAATAACCGAGTCACTACCCTCTTATTTCAAAACAAACTCATTCAAAAACTGAAACTTAACCTTTTGGGTTCTACAATGAATAGAGGCATATGAAGCATGAAACCAATCCATCTCAAGTATAACATAAAAATCAAACATCTCTAGCTCTACAAGATCATCAGGAAGGACTTTATGCAAGACTGAAACAGGACAACCTCAATAGACTCTTCGGGAAATAATAGATTCACCTACGAGAGTATAAACTGAGTAGGGCTCCCTAAAAAATTTAAGACTCAAACCAAATGTAACAGCCAATAGAGGAGTCACAAAATATAAATTTTCACCTGGATCAAGCAAAGAATAAGCATCAAAATAAAAAACTTTTAACACACCAGACAGTACATCCGAAAACTCCTCTACTTACTATCGAGCATGCAAATCATAAAACTTGTTGTTTCTGGGAGCATCACCTGCCTGGCCCTTATGTTGGACTTGAGAACCGAGAACCATTTGACCATTCCTCAAGTTCTTAGGATAATAGCAACCTTGTGGTTTAAACTACCACACCCGAAGCAAGCACCTGAAGCCTTTCTGTACTCTCTCAAGTGATTTTTTTCATACTTGCCACACAAGGGGCACACTTGCCCACCCTAAACCTATGCCTTAGGAGGAGGCACTCTAGCATTGGCAACCTTTGCATAGAACCCTGACCTTACTGGAAGCGACCATAACCACCACCCTTAGAGTTAGAGAACCCACCATCATAACGGGCTCTCTTAGCATCCTTAACCTTCTTTTCTTTAAGCTTCTCCCCTTTAGTCTGTTCAAATAAGTCATGAGCCTAAAGATGTTCATATCCCGAATAAGCATAGCCATATGACACTCTTTCATAACCAAATCAAAGATCCTAGAAATAAAATTGTGTATTCTTGCACTGGGGTCAGCCACTAGCATAGGAGCATACTTTGAAAGCTTTATGAACTTAAGAGAATAGTCCCTCACAATCATGCCACCTTGCATGAGATTGATAAACTCTATCATGTTTGCCTCCCTAAGTTCAAGAGAAAAGAAACGATCCAGAAAAGCAAATTTGAGCTCTTCCCAACAAACCTGAGCATCAATAAGCCTCTCTATCAACCACTATTATACCATACCTAAGCCACATCTTTCAACTGATAAGCAACTACCTTAACTTTCTCCTCAAAAGTCATCCCCATAATAGTCAACACTTTAGTGAGTTCATCAATAAACTCCTGAGCATCCTCATCAGCCTTTGAACCATAGAACTCCGAATGATTTATCCAGGTAAAATCTCTTACTCTAGCAGCAGGAGTCTGAACTTGAGGAGGTGGATTAGTCTGCCTCACTTGGTTGGCCATGGATTGAGCTACCATAGCAAGAGTAACATGAAGCTCATTAGGAGTAACCATCTCCCCAATAGGATCTTGAGGGATTGGGTCCTCATTAATCGGGGCCAGCCTAAGTAAAGAAGCTCTTCGTGTAGGCATCTTCTAAAATACTACCAATGAAAGTATAAGAGTCAAGAAATCTAAATATATGGTCTATAGCACAACACAAGATACAAAAAAGTGAGATAATTCATAAAATGTCACCATAGCCTCTCACTCATAGGTATGGTATACAACACACCCATGAATAAGACTCTACTCGACGTGGCATGTTGGACTTCAAGGATCATTTATAAACCTAGTGCTTTGATACCATATTTGTCACGACCCAAGAGTAGGTCCTAGGAGTGACACGATGAATGGGAACCCAAGAGTCCCCAAACAAGCCTAATAGCATACATTTGCACATCATTGATTCAGAAGTGCATACATATACATTAAATACATAGTTTTATAAGGCAAGTAGGTATGACTCACGCTATAGGGATGTCATAGGGATAGGGATATACATGGATTCACATAACACCTAACACATATAACTAAGGGACATGTAAGGAGGACTCAAGCTATGGGGGTATCGTAGGACTTAGGACTTTCCATAACATCTCATATCACATAATCATATCATCCATGCATAATACATAACAATAACATCTCAAAGAAATACACATAGCATAATTTGTATGAGAGTCTACAAGAAGTCCAACAATGCCTCTAGTCTAGAATAGGTCGGGGGCCAAGACACTTCCCGGGCTCACCCTCAAATTAAAGATATAGAAAACATAATCATAATAGGTAGATAGGAGTCAGCTTATCCTTAGTTGATAGAACTCACCACAAGCAACTCTGAATCAATCAACTAGCCATCAAGAGGTGAAAGATGATAGTCTCTAGTCCTGACATGGTTAGATCATGTAGGCAAAAGAGTATATGTTAGTACGTTTGAATGTACTAAGTATGTGGGCATGCAAATGCCCATGAAATCCTGCAAATCAATGTTAGATGACAAGGACATATATATATAGAAAGAAATATATAAGAAAGGATACAATATCATTATGCCATGAAGTTGATGATGCATGAGTGCAAAGGTACTTTAGCCGTAGCAGGGATGTGACTCAACTAATACAAGATAAGACCAAGTGAGCTACAACTTGGAATCCCCGATGTTCACCCTATACCAAAGAAGAGGGTAGACTACTTGCCAGGTAGTCCCTATCCCTCAAAGAGAGGAATAAACCATCCCTAAAATGGGAAATAGACATCCCTCCAAGAGGGGAATAAAACCTATGTTGGCACATAGTTATGAGAAAGGAGACTTTACATAAGGACCCCTAAGGTCGAGCCTCCCCCCCAATCTCATTTGGTGCTAAGTTGGCATCCTACGAGAATACATATACATATATGTGCTTTCATAAAAGAGGACAAGTCTTTTAAATTGTAACAATGCATACTTAGGCTTAGAAGCTAACATACTTCATAATCATACTTTTTTGGGCTAAAAAGACATACAATATTTCATATCATACTTTCATGAATACATGCATAAAAGTATCTCCTTAATCATGACATAATGATGTAAACACCCAGAATTGCTTAAAGATTCATAATCATAGACATTATGTGATCACAACTTGTCATAACCAATACTTACTTCAAAACGTAGTGATAATCATAATTGGGACTTAGCCCACATCAAGAGTTCTATGAAAATCCTAATTCATGTATGCATATATCATGAGAGATGAGGGAATACATAGGCAATAGAGATTCAAACTTAAATCAACAATGTAATATGAAATTAAAGTAAATCCATAATTAAATCACAATTTAGATTACTCATGCTTAAATCAAACTTTGAAGGGACAATCCATATTCAAATCTTCATAATGTTCATGCAATTCAACATATTAGGGCTTAATTTGCTTTAAAAATAACAATTAAACATAGTCCATAACTTAATTTAATCAAATAAACAACAATTTAAAAGATCCATATTTAAAGTAAGCTCAATTTCATGAAATCAAGAGTAAACGAGTTGTTGGGGTCTTCATGGTTGAAAGGGGACCATGAACCAATCCCACATAGCTTTGATAACCAAGAAAATGGAGAAGAAATTGATTGAAGAAGAAGGCCACTTTGAATTCTCAAGTTGAATCTTCAAGCCTCACTTGAAAGGAGCTTTTAAGAGAGAGTATTTGGATATTCTAAGTATAATGAATTGAATTAAATGATAATGGAAGAGTATAGGTTAATTCAAGTATTTAGGAGGGCTTAGGAAGGTTAAAAAAATCCTAGGAAATCACCAAAATTTCAAACCAACTATTAATGAAACGGGCATGAAAAGTTGCCATGAGTCGTCTAGAAGACCCACTTCATGAGCCGTGCAAAGGATTATGGGTCATGTACCCATCCGTGGATCAACACTTAGAAAAATCTTCCCTGACGAAGTTCCGAGACGGTAATCCCATACTTGGAAATCTTCCACTCTAACATCCACACCGAAGGTCATACAGCCCGTGAGGTGCTGCACGGACCACGTACTGGTCCGTGGTATATCACTTGATCAATATCCAGCCAAAGGCTGGCACCACGACCAGCCTCATGATCCATCAAAGTTCAAACGACCCATGAGGGCTTCCATCTCGATGACGCGAGTTCCAGAACATTAACCTTATACTTAGAACCATTTCTTAGGTTGAGACCTTCACGAAATACTTCACCACGACCCTTGTTGAGGACCACGAGACCCCCAAATGGATTGTACAAGGCTTCACGACCCGTATAGGGTCTCCTTGAGACATGCCTTAACCAAAATGCAACAAAAATCACTCTACAGATGGCCTTTACGAAAATAGGCATAACTTTCTCATCCAAACTTCAAATCAAGTGAAACCAAGTACGTTGGAAAGCTAACTCAAAGAGATTCAATTTGATATGTTGTAGACCACCCTGTTCTTCTTGTGCTGAGATATATGATCAGTTAAAGTTGACCCTTTTAATGGTTCTTAAAATAAACTTAACTAACACAATTCTCTTGAACATGACTTCATAAGGGAGACTCATGGAGAAAATTAACCACCCAAAATGAATTCATAATCAGTGTACACCACATCAACAAGGTTTTCCAACGTCCGGGTCCTTACACTTATGCTCATTTGTAAGATCACACCAATGTAGAGAGAAATATTTGTGAAAACAAGTAAGGGATACCTAGACTATACTAGAAAATAGTTTGTGAAGAAAAATAGAATGTGAGTGATGTTTTAGTAAGGTGAGAAATCAAAAGAAGGTTTTTTTTAGTGTGTAGTAGTGACTTTGAGAATTCTACTCATAACTATTCAGAGTAAAAATTCCTTACTATAGTGATGTCAGTTGTTCCTTTTGGCCTGTGATTTTTTACTTATTTTAAAAAAATTCATGTAAAATTTTTGTTGTCATTATTTTTTTTTATTCTATATACTTGGTATTAATCCACAGTTTTTCAACAAACTGGTATTAAAGCCAAGTTTACAATAACTATATTTCTAAAAAAATACATGCCCGAGCTCTATGGAAGTATTTTAAAAGTTTGTATGCTAAAAAAGCTAAGAACAATAAAATATTATAAATAAAGCAGATGTTACGTTTAAAATATCAAGATAGTTCTTTGATGACAAATTACTAAAGAATTTATCAGGGATCATGAATCAATTATTTGCTTTGCACATTAAATTTAACAAAGAAATTCAAGACTTGCTTCTACTTGGTTCCTTATTAGACTCTTGGGAAGCATTTAGAACTTTATTATCAAATTCTGGTTCCGATGGTGTGATCTTTGTGGATTTCGTTAAGAGAAGCATCTTGAATGAGGAGACGAGAAAAAAATCTCAAGGTTCTTCTTCGTCGGATGTCCTAGTGAATGGTCCCAGGGGGAGAAATAAGAATAATGATTCTCAAAATTAAGAACATTATAGAAGCACATCTAGAGAAAGATTTAAGGATATTAAGTGCTATTATCGTGGCATAAACGGTGACACAAAGAAGTTTTGTTGGAAGTTGAAGAAGAAGAATAATAAAGATAAAGAAAAAAATAAAATAAGATGGCAAAGAAAATTGGTTAGCCATCATCACCACTAAAGATCTTGTTATTGTTCTTTACGTGGATATGATATGCCCAAATTTACACAATAGAAGGAAGAGTAAAGCAGTTGTTAGTTCAAGATAGAACTCAACCAGAGTTTAGGTCGATCCCACAGAGAATGCGATGAAATTATATCTACTATAACTATTCTTCAGTTGTAGTTACTGCTTTCTGAAGATAAAAATGCATATATTAAAATGGGGGATGAATGTATGAGTAATTGGAAATGCTAAACAATGTCATAATGAGATATTAGCTGCTGGAATTGTTATCAATCTGGGAATGTGACTAGAATTGTGTTACCCATGATGCGCAACCCAATAGACAACTTAGGTTTGTGAGCTCGTTCATAGTTATGCATGCAAACTCTAGATAAGTTATGTAACATCTAATTCACCTCCTAGTCCTTCTTAGATGTATCTCATTCATCACCTTCTGGTTTCAATATGTGTTTTTCCTAACCCTCGCTCTAGGATCTCATAGTACTATCACCTCCCTATCTCAACTTAGATGAAGCTGTCACCTTTGAATTTCTATAGTTCAATTCTTTTCCTAATCACTATCTACCTCCCGAGAAAGCAATAAATACGGGTTGGTTCCTAATGCATCGACTCATTAAGAAATAATTTTAGATGAAGAATATCATAATACATGCAATAACCAATCCTGAAAATAAGCCCTACGTTTTCCTATTTTGTTGTATTTTCATGGTTTCCACAATCCTATTTATGGATTTAGCTATGCATATTCAAGGAGAACAATCCACAAATAGATGAGAGATTCATAATTAATTCACTTATAATGCAGAAGGTAAGGAATCACAAGTCCAAAATCCTTGAAGGATGATGAAACTAATGAGTTCCAAGTTCAATCATGTAATGAACCAATGTTCTCAGTCATACTAGGTTTCCAACAATCAATAATAATAATAAAAATAATTAAAAATCCTATTTATATGTAATAAAAACTAAATTCTAATCAAAGCAGGAAATCTGGATTTGGCTTGGGTCACAAACACTTGCACGGGGTCGTGGTAGGGTTCACAACCCATGAATGCGACTGTGAAATTTGACTTGGCCTTTTTTCTTTCCCGATGCAACTGTCTCACCATAGGCATCCTCCACAATCCGTTGTATGATCCATGACCCATGGTGGGTCTTCATCGATTTTGCCTTGAATTCCCAATTTGCAACTCAGATGCACCTTCACTTCACAAACTATTCTCCGGTACATGGTGTTATCCATGGTCAGTGAAGGGTCCCATGGATCTTCACTTGTCCTTTTTCTGCATTTTGATGGTGATTTTGATTTTACGTATCTTTTCACGGTAGGATTCATGCCTTGTGGAGGGTTCCACATCCCGTGAAGGGGTTCGTGGAACCTAACTTTAGTTTTTCTTCCTTTGATGCTCTAGTGCAGGTCCCACGATAGATCACCATGGATCGTGGTCTGGTTCACAGTCCGTGGTGGGCTCCGTGTGACGGCACTTTTCTGCTTTTCAACCCATTTTCTCGTGGTTGTCCATAAATTTCATGCCTCACCTATTTTCTTGCAAAATAACATAGAGCACCCATCAAAGACATAAAACGTTCTTGGAATTCTCAATTATTCATTGTTTTATGCATCAAAAGTGTTATAATTTCATGACACATCAACACTCTTAACTTAGAACCATTGGTTATCCACAAGAAATGACACACAAGCAAAAACAATTGTTAGGCACACACAAACATCTAATATGAATTTACAGCAGCCCAACAACGTTAAACATTTTCCCTGTTTTACATATGCAATGCAACCATGATCCAACTAACTGGCAAATATCATACAATGCCATGTATAGCTTAGAATTACACAGACATATGCAACAGGTTTAGATCAATTAACTTCAACTCAACATCATAATCCTAGTGCCTTCACCACAAAGAAGTCTTTCGCACCAGTATGTCAATGATTACAAAGACTAAAACTACATTACTCGCACTCCCAAAAGAAGTTAAATCAATGCACAAGTATAGACCATAGGATTACCTTTATACTTTTCACATCCATTCTTGAATAACCTTTTTAGGATCACTATAGGGACTTTTTCGCTTGTAACGTAGGTTTGGGCTTAGGTGAGATATATTAAGGATAAAAGTGATTGTTTTGTCCCTCCAAGACTCTACCTTGGCTTAGCTATCAATTTTTAGCCCCTCAAATTCTTATTGTCCAAATCTTCCCATTTTATTTGCTCTTTAGGGGGTGATTTCCATTTTTCTTTTTTATTTTTTTTATTTTTTTCTTTTACTTTTTTTGCTTTACTCATGGTCACACACCAATCTTTTATTTTTCTCTCGTCACTTGACTCTTTTCATACCTTAAATTTTCTATTTTTCCTATATTAGCCATCCTCAACTTAGGCGATTAGCCATAGTTGAGGTGCGTAATGTATTTGAAAGGACGAGGGTCGGTATAAGACACCCTCAACTTAGGATTTTGGCCTAAGTTAAGGTTAACAATGTCCTTGGAGAGACTAGGGCAAAAGTACAAATTTGCAGACACACAACGAAGGTGAGTTGGGTGATTACAAAGGAAAAGGTCTACTTAGGCTCAACTTTTTGGTTCAAAGGGAACAATTTTATTTGGTTAGTTTGATTTAGGTTGAGTGACTCATTATGAACAAAGGCCTATGATGCTATCCTAATCCAACTATTCAATCATTTTGATGAGAGTAACCAGGCAAGTTCTAGCTCACAAATGCATCAATTAGTTCAACAATTCAGCTCACACACTCATGGCACTATTTTTATACCACTCAGCCTCAGTCAACTAATCAAAACAAGCATTTTATCACAGAGCTTTCTATACACACCATATTTATCCTAACAAACCACTCATCTCAAATATGCAATCACAACATCATTTCAAAAAAGTTGACAGGGGTGTTTTCACTTTTACGAGTTGTTAAAATACTACAGACATTCATATGCACAAAAATAACACACAAATAACCTAAATATGTCAGTTGTACTAGATAATACACTTGAGAGAAGATAAACATAGCAAGAAAAATTCCCAAGTGGTAGGATGCCCCACCCCTACCAAAAATAATATGTAGTGCTCTCACTAAAGCCATGTCAAAATCTATAGCAAAAATAAAGGATTAGAACTTACCTGTGATGCCCTTGTAATAATCCTCTCCATCTAGATTAGGCTCTCCCATGGGGTACTCGCCCCTATATATTGGTTCTAATCCAACTCCATTCCTAAAGGCCCTAATGCGAGTTGCATCCTACATTTGTCTTTCTCTTTCTTCTCTCTTCCTAGCCTCTTTCAAGGCAGCTTTATGGTCCTCTCTAAGACTTCTTAGCTCATCCACTGGAGTGTTTGATGAAGGCAAGACCTGCTATGAGCGTTGCTTGCCTTTATCTTTTTTCTGTGGTTCAGCAGCGGAAATAGTGCCCCCATGTCTCACCCAAAGATGGTGCCACTGTGGGGCACTAAATAGCTATTTTAATGAGTCAGTAGGCATGGGTAGGGCTGTGTAGGCTGCCTACGCATGTAACTGGGCTATTTTCTCCTTCATTGTTGAGAGCTGGTTCAATATAGAATTTGCCTCTAGTCCACTCAAACTCTCAAATTGGGTGTTAAAGTATGTCTCTAGACTGTCAACTCTCCATCGGAGAGCTAAGATCTCACCTCTAAGGTTAGAACAAAGTTGGTACTCAACCTGTTGCATATGTGACTGGACAACTTTCGACATCCGCTTGACAACTTGATCTAAAATGGCTCTGGTCTGCCGCTAATCAATCATTAATTGAGATAGAAACTCGTAGGGCATATTGGCATACAACCAGGGTCTTGATGCCATAAGAGAGGGTGTGTTTCTTCCCTCGAGGAGTTCAAAAGGCTCGAGTAGCTGGGAACACCTCAAATGATAGTGAGGAGGGTGGAGGAGCCTATAGAAATACAACTTTCCCTACTGTCCTGTTCAGTCTAGTACAAAACAAGGGGTTGCTGACATCCTTGATCAGGCAATGTTGGAGACCTTGGTAGGAGCGATACATCTATCTCCATATCTAGTAGTCAACATCCGGGCCATGTAGGCTAAGCTCCAGACCAAACAAGGGAAGGCAACCTTGCTTTGTCATTTAGTGCCCTGTCCTACATTTTTGTAGCAATGATGCAGACGATATTCAAACCATATTGGACAATGATGCACACAACCAAAGATATCAGACAGGGGAGAAGAGTGTTATCGTTCCTCGTGGGCATCAATCGAGAATAAATAATGGACCACCAAAACTTTTCAGTAAAGGTGAGAGAGGCCCTAGTAATTTGCACCCATGGATCTGTAACCCAGGTAACCTCAGCACCCTATAGAGCTATCCGCTCTGCAATCCATCTAAGAACCTTTTTCTAGGAGGTTGGGTCTGACATGTGTTCCTCATCAGTAACATACTATTTTCTCGTCAGATATAAGCCATCCTGAGAAGGAGTATAGTCATCGCAATGGAGGAACATGTTAATGGACATCTCAGAGATATCTACTCGGACACCCCACAATTCAAGGGAGTCGAGTGGGGGTAGTTGGAGAGCCAATTGCTTTTAGTTCTCGCTTATAATAAAAATGTGCAAGTTGGCTGCATAGGCAACATAGAACTATTACGTAATTAGAGGCCTATAGTAGCTCGGAGGCCTCCTCATCTACTCAAATTGATGATAGTTAAACAACTACTTAATTTCTGGTGTTGCCTGCAAATTATTTGTCATGATACAAACCTTAGGGATGGCTACTTTCTTTTGAAAACCACTAGAGCCATTAGTCAGACCCTAGGTGATGATGTGTTTGGCCCCTGGGACCGTCCACCTAGCTCTTAGGAAGTCAATACATAGCCTACAGATGTAGGGGTCTATGATTATGGAGGCCACAAAGTGAATGGTGTCATCATCACAATCCCAAGTACTATCTCCTCAACCTAATCACCTGGTGCATCCTTCAGGTTGGTAGCCTATTCTGGTTCAGTATCACCCTCCTCATTCCCTTTAGAGGCTACTCTCTCATCTAACTGAGAGGAAACAACTCAACTTGCTGCATGAGCTCTAGTGGTACAGGGGGAATAAGGGGAAATATTTCCCTTATATTGTACTTTAGACCCCTCTTAGGAGTCATCACCCGAGCCACTCCCCAAGTGATGGTTGGATTGCTCTATAGGTGAGTCATAGAGGTGTGACTAAGGCTCATCCCCAAGGGGTGCGGTCTTCCTGTGTGGACCCATATTACTTATAACCCAAAAGAAGAGAAGTAGGTTAGGTTACAAACGCACAATATGATGTACTAATGGGTACTCATACTTGTCCTGTGCTATTAAAGTGACAATAACCCTTAAAAGTGGTGTCACTCGATCTATCATAGGGAAATTGAACCAAGATCGAGTGTCAAAACACCTCCACAATCAACCCAGACAAAAATAATCTTCCACGCCCAAGGACCCCGACATGAGACCCTTTAACGTGCCATGATTTGCACCATAGTCTATGAAGGGTACCATGGAAGGTCCCTTGGGCATCTATAACACTAAGGGTCCTTTTATGGAACTCTTTCATGGCCTGTGGTGAGCTTCACGGTTCGTGAAGGGTACCATGGAAGATCCCTTAAAGTGTGCTAGCCAAGGCTCCTACATGAGACCCTTTCATGACCCATGATGAACACCATTGCTTGTGAAGGTCATCATGGTGAGCCTTTGGGTGGAACAACAAAACCCAACAATCGAAACAATAATTTCACCCAAATTGGTTCAAAGATCTTAATGCAAAAACACATACAAATCACAATAAGCCAGTTATTAAAATGTCTATATCACCAAATCATGAAACCTATCAACTTACCATCGACTTGTCATAAGTGGGTTCCCAACAATTTATATGGACACACATTTAAGGCACTAGGATATGATTTTTATAAGCCTAAACCAATTAAAGCCCAAAAATCAAGCAAATCATCAAAAATCAACAAGAATAATTAAGCAACTTATTTAAATAGGCACTAGGCCAAGATGAGAACACACTAAAATGCTAGAACCATGGAAATATTATAGAGAAGGAACATAGAAGGATTCAAATTTGAAGTTTAGGAGTGAGGGATTTGATGATTTAGAGGAAAGAATTATAGAGAAAAGTGAGGGGAATCAGGTATGAAGAATAAAAAGAAAATAATTTCTGTCCTAGGTCAAACCAGGTCGGGTTCCACTCACCCTTCACGGATGACTTCACGAGCCATTGAGTACACCACGGTCCGTGAAAGTGATCCATGAACGGTCACTTAAATAGTCTTATGGACCAGACACGATCTGTGAAGTGGTTTGTGGACTACTTACTGGCTCCTGCACGTTGACCTTCATGGTTTGTGGAACGTACCACAGCCTGTGAAGTGGTTCATTATGTGAGCCTAATTTTTTTTGTGTTCATCCTTTTCCCTCACCAGCCTCCATGAATTCACCAATAAAGTTCATTCTAAGTGTTATTGAACCTACAATTACATAGCTCACAAAACTCAATAACATCACCACTGATAAAAAAAAATTAACGTTGAAATATAAATACAATCCATGGGTTCCCCCCCCCCCCCCAAAAAGCACCTGATTTAATGTTGCAGCAGAATATAGTTGCCTTGACACTCATACTTTGTCAAGCTGCATTTCTTCCACCACACACACTTCCCCTGGGGACCCAAAGTACTAATTCACTCTCTTGCCATTGACTCTGAACCTATGCCTATCTTCTACTTCTATTTCCACTACAGCATGTGAGAAAATCTGTGTGACCAAGAAAGGTCTAGACCATTCCGTAACTTACCAAGGAAAAACAAAAACTTGAGTTAAACAATAGAACCTTGTCCCCTATACTGAAATTATGCTTCTCAATATTCCTATCATGACATACTTTCATATTTTCCTCATATATAGGGGCACTCTCATAGGCTTGTAAGCGGAATTCATCCATCTCATTTATCTGATCAAGTCTCAAGCGCGTAGCTTTACTCCAATGTAAGTTCAGCTTCTTCAGGGCCTACAATGCCTTGTGCTTTAGCTCCATGGGCAGGTGATATGTCTTTTCAAATAGTAACTGGTATGGGTATATACCAATAGGTGTTTTAAAGGCTATTTGATACGCCCATAGGCATCTAGATTTCGTGGCTAATCGCTCTTATTAGCACTTATGTATTTGCTAAAATTTCTTTGATCTCCCTGTTAGACAACTCTTCGTGTCCACTAGTTTGGGCATGATATGGAGTGGTCATTTTGTACTGCTCATACCATATTTAGTCAACAAAGTTTGAAAAATCTTATTGCAGAAGTAAGAACCCACATCACTAATGATGGTTCTTGGGGTCCTAAATCTCAAAAAGATATTTCTTCTCATGAATAGCGCCACACCTTTGCTCTCATTATTGGCTAGGGCTACAACTTCCACCCATTTGGAGATGTAGTCCACTTCTACCGGGATATATCTCATGCCATAAGATCTGACAAATGGTCCCATGAAATTGATGCCCCATACATCAGATAGTTTAAATTCTAGGATGGGTGTCAGAGGCAGTTCTTAGTGCTTGGATATAGTACCCTCCCTTTGACACTGGTCACAACTCTTCACCAAGTCATAAGAATCCTTGTAGATTGTTGGCTAATAGTATCCACACTATAATACTTTTTGGGTATTTTGGCCTCTACTGTGGTGTCCGCCAGCCAACAAAGAATTAAAAGCCTCCAGGATGTATAACATCTCTGCTTCTGGTATAAACCTCCTTATCACATTATCAGCACACATCCTATACAAGTATGGATCATCCTAGAAGTACCAACGAACATCGTGTAAAAACTTCTTCCTTTGATGAAAGGTAAGATCCTCAGGCACAATATCATAAATAAGGTAATTAGTAAAACTAGCAAACCAAGCAACACGATCAAGAGTGGCTGCTAATACCTATTTGTCCGAGAAAGAATCATCAATATCGAGTTCTTCATTACCTACGTTTTCATTTTCAAGCCTAGACAGGTGATCAACTACCGAGTTCTCGCTACCTTTCCGATCTATGAACTTAAAGTCAAACTCCTGAAGTAGCAACACCCATCTGATTAATCTAGGTTTGGCATCCTTTTTAGTCATCAGATAGCGCAGGGCTACATGGTCAGTGTGTGCTATTACTTTGGTACCTAAGAGGTACACCCTACACTTTTCAAATGCATAAACAATTGCTAACATCTCTTGGTCTGTCAATATGTAGTTACTCTGGGCTATATTGAGTACTTTGCTGGTGTAGTAAATAAGATGGAAGATCTTATCATACTTTTGTCCTAGCACAACCCCTAATGCCATATCGCTAGCATCACATATCACCTCGAACAGAGCAGAACAATCAGATGCTACTATCACTAGTGATGTGGTCAACTTTTCCTTCAAGAACTCAAAGGCATTCATACATGCTTTATCAAACTAGAATTTCATCTCTTTCTCTAACAACTTGCACAAAGGGTGTGATATTTTAGAGAAGTCCTTAATAAGCTACCTATAGAAACTGACATATCCAAGGAAACATCAGACACCCTTTACTGAAATGGGAGATGGTAGCTTCTCTATCACTTCAATATTGGCCTTATCCACTTCTATTCCTTTTTCAGAGATCTTGTTGCCCAATATTATTCCTTCTCTGACCATAAAGTGACATTTCTCCTAGTTTAAAACCAGGTTTGCCTCTTCACATCTTTGTAAGGCCTTGTTATGATTCAACAAACAGTCAACAAAAGAACCATATACAACAAAGAAACTATCCATAAATACCTATAGTATGTCCTCAACCATATCAGAAAATATGGACATCATATGACATTGGAATGTGACAGGTGTGTTACACAACCCAAATGGCATTCACTTGAATGAAAAAGTACTATAAGGGCATGTGAATGTCGTCTTCTCTTAATCCTATGGTGTGATTCAAATCTAGATGTAGCTGGAGTACCCATCCAAGAAATAATACCACCCATGACTTGCTAGCCTATCCAACATCTGATCCATGAAGGGAATTGGAAAATGATCTTTTTGTGTCTACTTGTTCAGCTTATTGTAGTCCATGCACACCCACTATAGGACTAAGGGGTACCAATTCATTCATATCATTTGCTACAATTATCATACCTCTTTTATTCAGGACACATTGGGCTAGACTCACCCAACTGCTATGAAATATTAGGTAGAAGACTCGCATCCAGCCAGTTGATGATCTCTTTCTTAACCACCTCTTGCATGGGTGGGTTTAATTTCCTCTGGTGTTCAATATTTGCACTATAATTCTCATCCAACTAGATTTTATGAGTGCAAATTCCAGGAGAAATGCCTATGATGTCAACAATGGTCCATTCTATTGCTCTTTGGAAGCACTGCAATACCCGCACTAGTGTATCCACCTGATCTCCAGTCAAATCTATGGCAATTATTACTAGCAGAATGTTATTCTCTCTAAATAATACATACCTAAAGTGTCCAAGTAGCCCTTTGAGATCGAGCATAAATGGCTTCTCTATAGATGGCTTGGTTGGTGATGTTGGCCTGTTCTTCAAATCAAGGTCCAGCTTTTTAGGAGCAAAAGTGTGTTTCCCCATGCTCTTCAAAGCCAACATTGCCTCTTCATACTTAAAAACTTCAGCACTATCCACATTCATCATCACTGCAGTCAATGGCTCAACAGCAAACTCTACCTCACTAGTAATCTCCCCAACACTTTTTTCTTTCACATTAGATATTAACATCATGGTGACATCCTTTGTTTTTTTCATGGAAGCACATATATTGAACTTAGATTCCTCGCTATTCAACCAAAATGTAAACTTGCCACGTTCTATATCCACTAAGGCTCTGCTCGTGGCTAAAAATGGTCTTTGCAAGATGATAGGAACCTCAAAATCTACCTAGCAATCAAGTATGACAAAGTCAGTAAGAAAAGTAAATTTACCCACACGTACCAGGACATCATATAAGATCCCCTTCACCTATCTTTC